>CAJVPS010002115.1:0-13214 GCA_910591765.1 Ambispora leptoticha | reverse complement strand
GCTAAATTAGTAGAACAAGAGAAAAGAGAAATTCTACTAAGAAACTATCTATAGCTAAAATAACTCAAATATACCATATGACTTTTCTTGGCAAGATCAGATAATTGTGATGCAATAAGTTACGTATGGCACAGTATGTAATACAGTAATGATCTGTGAAATAAAAGATAAATATAATCTAATTATTAATAACTAATCTAATTTTATTACAACACTTCTTCTCTTAAGAATCAATATCCTTATTGATGTTTTGATTCAAAAGATTTCACAAATTCCATGGTATTTTGAAGATTTTCTAAGGGTTCCCAAGTAGAGTCATGAAAAGAGTAATCTAGTCATTTAACTAAGTATTGAGATTTATTTTGAATGATTCTTTTATCTAAGATTGCTTCTACTTCATATTCTTCTTTATTAGTTTTGGTTATAATGATTGGTTGTGGTGGAATTGGACAAATAAAATCTTCATTATCATTGGGGTTGTAAGATTTTAACAATAAAATATGAAAAACAGAATGGATTTTCATATATAAAGGTAAATCCAGTTTATATACAACAGGTGAAATGATTTCAAGAATAGAAAAGAGACTAATGTATTTAGATGTAAGCTTTTTACTAGGATGTTATTTATCCACAAGATTAATAATATTGCAAGTTAAAAGTAAGACTTGATCTCTAATTTTAAATTCTTGAAAATGATAATATTGATTTGCATATTTAGTTTAACAATCCTATATTTCCATTAATAAATCTTTTGCATCTTTTATCATATTATTCTAATATTAAATAAATTCATTAGTAATGGCAACTTTAGTTTATGAGCGTAATAGGTATAATTGGATATTAATCATAATCTAACTTAAAGGGTATATGTCCAGATGAGGCTTGAATTGGATTATTATATATGAATTCAGTAGCTACAAGATATTTATCCTAGTGATCCTGATTATAAGTTGAATATATATATAATATTTTCTTTAAAGTATGATTCATTCTTTTAGTTTGTCTATTAGTTTATGGGTAGAATGCAGTTGACATAGCTAACTTAGTACCAAGTTATTTGAAGAGAGATTTCTAAAAAAGACTAGTAAACTTAACATCACAGTCTGAAATGATAACATGAGATAGTTCATGTAATTTAAATATGTTGTTGAAGAATAATTTAATGACTTCTAATACAGTGACAGTAGTATGAGTAGGAATGAAATGTGCATATTTAGTGAGATAATTAATAATAACTAAGATAGTATTATAATCTTATCAAGTGATTGATAGTTAAATGATAAAATTTATAGTAATTTATTCCCAGCATTGTTCAGGAGTTTTTAATGGTAGTAGAAGATCTGAGAATAACTGATTACTAGATTTATTTCTTTGACATTCTTCACAACTAAGGATATATTTATGAATATTCTTGGATATTTTTGGTCAATAATATGATCTTTGTAGATGCTCATAAGTTTTATCAATTCCTAAATGACCAGAGATAGGAATATCATGATGTTCTTCTAGAATATGAGTTCTCAGAGTTTTATCTTTTGGAATAGTTAATCGATTAGTATTTTTTAGATAAATTTTATTATCTTTTAGCTCAAAGTAACATATTCTTGCTTGTTACTTTGATGTAGATGCTTTAAAATTATGTAAAGTTATTCAGATTTCTTTGAAATATTTATCATTCTCATATTCTTGTTGTAATTTTTCATTATCAATAAGTTGTGTGAAAATTGTGGTGATATTATTTGCTTGAGATGGACAAGACAAGGTATCAGCTACTATATTTTCTTTTCTCAGTTTATACTTAATAATAAAATCATTAGCTTGTAAGATTTCTAACCAGTGAGCTTAATGTTTAGAAAGATTATGTTATGTCTTAATATATTTAAGAGATGCATGATCAGTGATGACAGTAAATTATTATCCTTCTAAATATGATTTCCAAAGACAAATAGCATGTACAATAACAAGAAGTTCTTTTTCATGTATAGGATAGTTTTGCTTAGCTACAGATAATTTACGTGATTTATAGATGACAGGTTGATCTCTTTTTCCATAGTTTTGACTAAGTACAGCTCCTATAGCAAACTCAAATATATCAGTTGTAATGGTAAAAGGCAGTTTAGGATCTGGTAAGATTAAGACAGGTGTGATAATTAAATACTATTTCAAATTATTGAATGCTTTTTATTCAGATTCATTCCAAATATATTCCTGATTCTTGTGAAATAAGACTGTGAGTGATGAAACAATTGCAGAGAATCCTTTTACAAATTTCTGATAATAACTAGTAAGACCTAAGAATGACCAAAGCTCAAAGATATTAGTTAGTTTGGGCTAATCACGAATAGTAGCAATTTTATGTTAATCAACTGATATTTCTTAGCCTGAGATAAAATGATCTAGATATTCAACATATTATTTGATGAGTTCACATTTCTTCAATTTGGTATAAAGTTTGTATTCACAAAGTTTAGAAAGAATAATACAAAGATATTAAAGATATTCTTCCTTAATGTTACTAAATATAAGAATATTATCAAGATAGATAATAACAAATTTATCCAAATAGTTATAGAAAATATTATTCATAAGAGTCATGAAAGTTGCGGGTGTATTAGTGAGACTAAAGAGAAGTACAAGAAATTCATAGTGATTATATCTCATTCTGAATGCTATTTTATGAATATCTTCTTTCTTAATCCTGATTTGATGGTATTCAGAATAGAGATCCAATTTAGAAAAGTATTGTGCTCTAGCAAGATGATCTATAAGCTTATCAATACATGGTAAAGAATATCTATTCTTGATTGTAATTTTGTTCAAGACATGATAATCTATACAAAAACAAAGAGTTTCTTTCTTCTTATATACAAATAAGACAGATACTTCAAATGGTGAAAGACTAGGATGAATAAAATCTTTGCTAAGTAAATCAGATAGTTATTTCTTCAATTCATCTATCTTAATATAAAACAAGCGATATGTGAGATGAGAAGGCAGTTTAGAACCAGATATCAAATCAATAACATGATCAATTGCTCATTTTGGTGGTAGTTCATTGGGCAAGGAGTTAGGAAAAATATCAGTAAATTCTTTAATTAATTGAGTGGCTTCACGAGAAGTTGATACTTCTTGATATATTTCTTTTACAGTAGCACAAATTGCAAATAACTCAGCATTAGGTGAAAGTTCAGCAAATTATTGATGAGATATATAAAGAGAATTGTAACTAGGTGCAAGTTTATCTTGACTAGCATTGATTTTGATTACTTTGTTACCATAATGAAATGTCATGGAATTATTACACCAATCAATAGTGGGATTAGTATGATAAAGTCAGGGTTTATTAAGTATGAAATCATAGTGTTAAATATTAAGAACTTGAGCATTAATATTAGAGATATGATATGTATTCAGTTTTAATTCTTTTATTGCCACAGATTAGTTAACTTCTTTTTTACAATTATCAGCAAGTTTCATAGTAATAGGATTCATGATATGTATTTGTAATTGATTATTTCTAACATATGCTTTATCAATAAAATTTCATGATACTCCACTATCAAGCAAAATCCAAGCAGACTTTCCATTTACATAGTCATTAAATTTTAAGAGTTTCTCATGATTATCCTCAAGATAAGTGAATTCAATATTATTATTGTGTTGTATAGTAGTTGTTATATTATTATTATTCTTGATGTTATTAACTTTAACTTTTCCTTTGGAATGATAATCCTTGGTAAAATAACCTGATTTGCCATAATTATAATAATTATGACTATTATTATTTCTGCCATAATTATTATTATTATTGCTATTATTATTACTATTATAATTTGATTGATAAGAATTCTCAGCATGATCTAGCTCTATAGGTATGGGACTAGTATTATTATAATTATTATTAGAAAAGAAATTCTGATTTTTTCTATATTTCTGATTATGATTACTAGTACTATCTTTTAAAGGATGACCAATATCAAACATAGCTATGTCATAATAAATTGCAAGTTTCTAGGCATTATTAAAAGTTTTTGATACTTGGTATGCTACTTCCATCTTAGTTATAGGCTTAAAACCATCAATAAAGTGTGTGACCTGATCTAATTCTCCCATTTCTTCAAATTTGTTCTATGATATTTCTGAATTTAGCATCATATTCTTGTACAGTACCAGTTTGATGAAGTTGATGAAGTTAGTGATGAAGATATTATTGATAGTTGGATGGTTGAAATGCATTATGGACTTCAGTAAGAAAGTTTCCCAGTTTTCAAAGGCAGGGTTTTCTCCAATAGCACATACTTTATTTAAATATCAGTAAAGGGTGACATCTTCAAGACCAGTTCCAGCATATAGGATGCATGTTTGTTCATTTGTAATTCCTTGGGCACATAATATTCCAGTTACTTGTAGAATCCAGACATTAATATTCTTATGTGGTTCTTCTTTGTATATTGGAATCTTGAGAGGGATTCTTGATACAGAAGGATTATGATTTGGTTAACCATTACCATCAGTACCATTATTACTATTATTATTATTAAGAATAGTAGTAAGTTGTTGCTATTGTTGAATAAGATTAGTAAGACCAGCGAGAAGTTATTAAAATTGATTACTTGAAAGACTAGAACCAGATATTATATATGTATGTGTATGAAAGTATATGTATGTGTATATGTAGAGGACAGAACTATGTATGTGATATATAAATAAGAGTAGTTTATATATGATAGGTGTGTGTGTATAGTTTTAATCTTTTTTGCTGCTACCAAAGTTATAACCTTTCTAGTTACGTAGTATAATATATCTGAATAATTCACAAAGAAAAGTTAGGATATGGTATTATATCAAGAAAGTTCACATAGAAGATTCAAGATATAAGTGATAATAATTGAAATAGGATTCACACAGAAAAACTTATTCTTTATTTTGATGTATTGGTACTTAAAATTACAGAATAGAAATAGCATCTTTAAATAATAAAATAATGTTACATAAAATTAATAATAAGATAAATAAATAAATAATAGAAAATACTTATATAGTAATACCTCTGGAAGATGCTTATTAATAAATAAATAAAGAAATAAATGGTTATAAATAAAATATATAAATTAAGTAATATGCTAACTAAATTAGTAGAACAAGAGAAAAGAGAAATTCTACTAAGAAACTATCTATAGCTAAAATAATTCAAATATACCATATGACTTTTCTTGACAAGATCAGGTAATTGTGGTGCAGTAAGTCACATGTGGTACAGTATATAGCACAGTAATGATTTGTGAAATAAAAGATAAATATAATTTAATTATTAATAACTAATCTAATTTTATTACATAAAATCTATAGATCAAGAAATACATATTGTGCTGAAATTTGACAAAAAAAATCTTTTTTTATTAAATAAATATATATTTTAAAAAATTAATAGGCAAAGAATTTTAAAATCAAATTTGCATCTGTAGTAAATTTCAAAGAAAAAAAATAAATAATAATACATATAATCAATTTATTTATCATTTATCTATTTAATTTCTATTTAAAGAATTATAATGATCTGTAATTATACTAATTATTATAGTTTTTTTAGGTTATACTTCTCTCAAATTTCTATTTTCAGAGTTTTATACAGATTTTAAATTAGTATAATCAAAAAATCAGTAATAATTAGCATATTTACTAATTATTACTAATTTGATATTTATCAAATTTACTAATATCAATAACTTTTTAACATATTATAGATATAGTACAAGAAGAATATAATTAGAACTTTGCAATATATATATTAATGATCTGAATATATTCTTAAAAGATTTTGAAGAATACTTGAATTATCTTAATAAAGTATTTTGCAAAATTAGAAATACTAATTTGAAACTCAATTCAGAAAAATATAACTTGTATAGAAGAAAACTACTATTTCTTGAACATATAATAACTAAAGAAGAAATTTTTCTTGATCTATTGATAATACAGAAGATAAAAGACTTTTCTTAATCAAGAACTATTAAAGAACTTTAATCATTTCTTGAATTAGTCAGATTTTATAGAATATTTGTAAAAAGCTTTTTTCAAATTACTACATCTCTATTCAAATTACTTCATAATAAAGAATTATTCATTTGAATTATAGATCAAAAAGAAGCTTTTCAATAAATCAAATAATATTTTATTATTATATCTATTTTGATTTATTCTAACTTTACAAAGAAATTCTATCTTTATACTGATATCTCAAACTCAAAACTTAAAGCTGTTCTATCTCAAAAAGATAAAGATGGAAGAGAACAGGTAGTCACTTATACAAGTATTACTTTAAAACTAAATGAACAAAAATATGAAGTAACTGGAAAAAAAGTATTAGCAATAGTATAGATTATTAGATAATTTCATTATTATCTGTTTGAAATAGTTTTTGAAATCATTACTGATTATAATATCTTGAGATAGTTATTTAAAAATTAATCAAATCATTCTACCAAAGTAAATTATTAGATTATATCTCTTATGAAATATATCTTTATTATTATTTATCAACCTGAAAAAAAGAATCAAAATGTTAATATCTTGTTCCAAATATATTCAGAAGATTATTAAATAACTTTTCTCTTTATAATAATAATATAGATTTAATAATTTACTATAATTTATAATAATATTTGAATAATAAAACTTATCCTATAGGATTAACTCTTGAATAATAACATAAAATTCATAATCAAGTAAAATATTTTTTATAAATTGATGATATATTATACAAAATTAATAGAAGAAAAGAATTAATTACATCTCTTTAAGTTATTAAAGAAAATAAAATGAAAGCTATTCTTATTAATTTACATTCAAGCTCTTTATCTGGATATTTTGATTATAAAGAAACCTATCAATAAATTATGAAATAACATAAGAACAGATATCAAAAATTAGGTGAAGACTTGTGAAATTTGTCAGCAAACTGATAGAAAAACTACTTAATAAGTATTATATTTTATCAAAATTAGATAATTCTTTGACAGAATTATTATTAATTTAATTAAATCTAGTAAAATAATAATAACTGAAAATCAATATATTATTATAGTAATAAATTATCTTACAAAATAATCTGAAACTAAAGCAATTTCAGACAAGAAAGTTATTATAATCACAAAATTTATCTTTGAAGAAATAATATATAGATATAGATATTCTAAAGAAATTCAATTAGATAATAGATTGGAATTTATTAATAAAATAGTTAAGAAATTATCAACAAAATTTGAAATCAAGCAAAAATTTGTCTTATCTTACCATCTATAAATGAATAAAATAATAATAGAATACTATATATAATCTTATAAAAATTGATAATAGTACATGAACAAGAATAGAATATTTTTATTTTTGCTACTCTTTTTACTTATTAAACTAATAGAAATTCAATAATAAAGTATAAATTATTTTTCTTAACCTATGAATGAAATGCTAAATTACTAATTAAATTAAAAATTTCTGTCTATTTAAAAGAGAATTTTACAAAAAAAGAAAAGTTAATATAATAAATATATCATATAGTAAATTAGTTATCTTAATAAATTTTAGAAGTAAAACAAAATATAAAAGAATAACAATTATAATATTCTTAAATCTTCAATAATAAAATTCAAAAGAAATAATATTTAAAATTGAAAATAAAGTATTACTAGTTGATATGAAATAATACTCAATAATTAGAAATAAATTTTAACCTACCTGAAGTAAAGAATAGTATTATATTCATAACTATACTAGATATAACTCTTATAAAATTTATGATCAGAAAGCAAAAGTTTACAAATATTTTATTAATAGAAAATAACTCAAATATTATTATAATTATCAAGATTACTTTGAATTATAATTATTATTGAGTAACTCACATGGATTATCTCTTTAATTTTTTGTCACTCCTATATTCAAAATTCTTTTATATCTTATTTTATCTATTTTTATAATTATTCTTATCCTAATATTTTTAATATCTTATCACTTATAGTAGATTTTTAGTTCAAATTTTATATAAATACTCTCTTTATTTTCCTTTTTTTTTTCTTTATTCTTTCATATTTTTACTTTTATTTATTATTTTTTACTCTTATTACTTTATATCTTTTCAAATTTTATTATACTTTTACTTTTATTATTCTTTATCATATCTCAATTATCAACTTAGATTATCTCTTTAATAATTAAATCTCTTGGAGAGATCCATCAAAAAATACTTGCTTAATAATCCTTTAGAATGATTATCTTTTCCACTTATAAATTACTTACCTGTGATAATACAGAACAAGAAATCAATATTATGCTCTTGAATTTACTTATATAATCTAGATTTACTCAAGATATTGAAGTTTATAATACTTTTCTCTTGAATACTCAACCAATTATTGAATCTCTTGAAGTACTTGTTAAATCAGTTAATATAATTACTGATCTGGACTTTGATTATTTAAATATCTTTATTATTATCTTATCAGAAGATGAATTCAAAGTTAATATTAAATAAGAGAATATTGAAAAAGAATCAGAATTTGTAAGTTCTGATAGTTCAATCACTTCTGAAAAATAATCTGAAATATCTATATTTATGACAGAAGATGTTAAACTGACTTTGAATAAAGATTGGTCTACTTAATTCAAAAAGCTATATTATTAATTTATAATAATTCTTTGGATAATAATAATTAGATAATGTTATAATATTATAAACTTGGATATATATTTTCAATTCAATTTTAGAAATATTCAAGAAAAATATCAGAAATCAAAAAGAAAATTGAGAATACTCTTGGAAAGTATATATATGATAAACTATATAATGTTACTTATAAAGTCTTTTTTATTTATTATTCTGAAGAAGAAGTATTTGATAATAGATTTGAGTTTATATCAATCAAGTTGCATCACTTGAACAAGAAAGAATTATTAAAGATTATTAATTGATTTTTGCAGAAGCAAAAATTTTCTGAAGAAGAACTATATGTTATTATAATGATATAAAATTTTTTAATTCCTTAATCTTTTTCTGATTATGTAAAATCATATATTTTTATACTTTTTATTTATTTTATAAATATCTCTATTTTTATATTATATATTACTATATTTATTATCACATTTCTTTTTTAAAATATTATATTTTATTTAATATTCAGGATCTATATTTTTATTATTTTGTAATATGATATTTATATATATAGTAGAATAGTATAGTAAAAGATTATTTTCAATTTTGATAGAATAGTTATACTTGGATAATAATCTTAAATATCTTGATATTTTCTCATATTCTTTTATAACTTTTTATATCTTTTAATATTCTTTTACGTATTTTAATATTTTTTAATATTCTTTGATATCTTTTATATTTTAATATAATCTATTTATAATTATTTATATTATAGTATATTAATTATATCTTATATATTAGATAGTATTAGTTAGTAATGCTATAATAATTTATATATCTGAAAAATATATAAAAGAATTTGCTATTCTAGCTTGAAATAAATAGTTTTGGATTGAATTATTTGAAAAATATAATTTAAAAGCTTATTATTATAATAATAATAATCTTTTCAAAAGATTCCTTTTCAAATTATATTAGTACTCTTTCTTTCACTCAGTTTTATTTCTTTAACCATATAAAATTGATTTTGAATTTTTGAATTATAATGTTATATTAATTTTTAATTTATTAATATTATTTTGAGAGTAGAAGATCTTTACTATAAATAAGCTATACTTTTTATTTTATTATTTTGAAAATAGAAGAACTCTACTATAAATAAGCCATACTCTTTTATTGATTTAGTTATTTAGTTTTTGTATTTTAATTTTTATCTTTATATTAGTTATAGTCTTCTTTGATTAATAACTTGCTATTTAATTAATTTAAAATCTTGAATTATATTAATTACTAGTGACTTCATTCAGTTAATCTTTATAATTTCTTTGATTTATTTATTTATTTATTTCTTTATTTTATTGTTCTTTTTGAGATAATATTCATAGATATTAGCAAAGATCTTAGAAATCTTTATCATTATTGAAAGTTATAATCTAATTTCTCTCTCTTTGTCCTTTAATTATTTTAGTCTTTTTCAATTCTATATCATTAAGATGAATTCAAGTGAAAATTCACTTATTAATTTGTTATAATAATATCACTTTAAGTATTAAAAGAAAATGAAATTAAAATAGTAATAGCTAGTATATATTCAGATTTACTTACTAGATACTTTGAATTTAATAGAATTTATCAATAAATAGCTATTAAATATTAATGAAAAAGAATGAGAAAGATATAAAAAACTTTATTAAATCTTGTGAAATATATCAAAAAAACTGATGAATAAACTACAAAATAATCTCTATATTTTATTGAAATTAAATAGTCTTTTAATAAAATTATAATTAATATTATTAGATCTTGCAAAATAATTAAGAAAAGAAATTGATATATTGCTATAGTAATAAATCTATTAACTAAATAGTTTGAAATGAAAGTAATTTCAAATAAAGAAGCTAGTATAATTACTAAATTTATTTTTGAAAAAATAATTTATAAATATAAATATCTAAAAGAATTATAATCTGATCAAGAAATAGAATTTATAGCTTAAGTAATTGAAAAACTTATTACTTAATTTAAAATTAAATATAAGTTTTTATTATTATATTACTTATAGACTAATGAAGTAATAAAATAATTTAATAAAACTTTATATGAAATACTTCAAAAATATTATATAATATTAGATAATCAATAGAATATATATATACTATTAGCATTATTTATATACAAAATATTTCAAAATAATATTATCAAATATAAATCTTTCTTCTTAATCTATGGAAGAGATATTTGATTATCTATTAATTTGAAATTTTCATTATCAATAAAAGATAATAAAAATAAAGAAGATAAAATATTAGATCAAATATTTTCTTTAATTTATTATTTATTAGATGATATTATTATTATAGTAATATAAATTTCTTTAATTTTATAATTTTTCAAACTTGAAATTTTTGGCAAATTAATTGATCTTTAGAAAATATATAATTTTAAATGATTTAATTGATATATCTATTATGAATTCAATTATAATTTAGTAATCTTTTTGTAATATTTCTGTAATATTATAGTAATACTTCAAGATTATAAATAAATAATTAATCCAAAAGTTAATAACAGTTTATAAATAATTTAATAATGATTCAAAAATACTTTAGAAATAGTTTAGTAATAAATTTAATTTATTTTTATTATTATCTTTTTCTTTTTAGAATATTAATCTTATTTTTTTATTTATTTCATTATTTATATTATCTTTTAACTTATCATATATATCTTATCTCTTTATTTTACTTATTTATTTATGATTCTTTATTCCAAAACTTTTAATTATATACTAAAGTAACAAATAAGTTTAGATAAAAATCTATAAAATCTTAAAGATATATAAATATCTCTATTTTTAAATATGAAATAAATATACTTAAATAGCAATGATTTAATTATTATTGAAAATATTTGAGTTATACTTATCTTGTAATTTTTTTTGATTCTTAAACATGAAATAAATATATTTGAATAGTAATAATTTAATTATCTTTGAAAATATTTGAGTTATACTTATCTTGTAATTTTTTTTGATTTTTATCTTGATATTTTACTTTTATTTATCTTTTTTATCATAATAAATTATATTTTGATTATTTACATATTTTTCTTACCTGAAAAATATAGATAGTAAATATTCTTTACTTAAAATAAATTAAGTATATTTTATTTGATTTAGAAGATACTTGTAAGCTTTCTTATATATAAAAACTTTATTTTGTTTTTGGTATATACTTTTTGTTTATCTAATAATTAAAAAAATATTATTAAAGAATTTAGTTGGCATACTAAATCTTTTGTTTTTAGTTATAGAATTTGTTACTTTAGTTTTAAATATTTGTATTTAGTTTAGTTTTTATATTTATAACTTCTCTTTATTTTATTTTATTTTTGTCTTGTATTGATATAATACTTATAAGTATTGGTACTAGATATTTTTAGAATAATTATAATTTTCTTTACTTTTATAAATAATTTAGTCTTCATTCTCAAAACTTATTATAAATTATATTTCTAATAAAATCTACTTTTATAAATATAGTTTGTAATAATATCAATATAATATAAAACTGAATTAAAAATAGTAATAAATAAAGAAAAATATAACTTAAAATTACAAAGAATTACATAATTCAAAATTAGTGATAAAGTTTTGGTATATAATATAAAATATTATGTTACTTATAGAAATAAATTTCAGTTATAATAGAATATAGAATGGTTTTATATTCATAAAACTCTTGGTAATAAAGCTTATAGATTGAGAAACTAATATGACTAACTATTATGCAAAACTTTTAATGATACTTAACTGAAATCTTACTGTAATAGAAATAAATACTTTGAATTAAGAATAATTATTAAATATATAGAAATATTAATAATAAAAAAAGAAAATAAAGAATAAATTTTTAGTTTTATAATATTTATTTAATTACCTTTTAATTTTATTTAGTCATATATACATATATATATATACTAATTTTTTATTAAAAATTTTGGTTTATAAATATAAAACTTTTACTTTAATATTTTTTTATCTATAAAATATAGAAAATTTAATTAATTCAATATTAATTTTATAATTTCAATATAAATATTAATATATAATCAGCTCAAATTATGATTTAAATTTAAATCAGAATAAAGTATATAAAATTATAATTAATTTGATCTGAAAACTTCAGAACAGAATTTTTATATATATTTATAGTCAAATCCTTTTCTTCAATATTATATTTTTAGCTATCTGTATATAACATACAGTATATAACAAAAAAATCAGATATTTTAATTTTTTCCATAAATATTTATTTAAATAAAAATGCAGGGTCAACATAATTAATGAATTATATTCGTTCTCGAATTAAAAAATAATTTAAAAGTTTCGAATATCCTAAATCTAAAATTTTTTGATTTTCTCTTGATGCACCAGTACATTATTATGGTTCTAGAAAGTTACAGGTAAATTATAGTTACTTTAACTATAAAACAAAAATTTTTATAGTAGATAGTTAATTTATTACCAGATCTCTATGGATTATTACGGAAAAATGTATAA
>CAJVPS010002114.1:0-13214 GCA_910591765.1 Ambispora leptoticha | reverse complement strand
ATTAAAATCATAAATTTTTATATAGAGAGAAAATTTCAATTTTCACTATGTTTTATTAGTAAATTTAGCCCCTGAGTTATTACTTTTGGTCATTACTGTAAAAGAAAATTTTATATTATTAGCAAGATATTCAAGCATTATAGTAAAATAAGCTTTTTTATATTTTGTTGTTTAAATATTAATTGTTTTGGTATTATGTTATTCAAGAATTATTAAATAAGAAAGATCAAAAGATAATGATATTTTATCTATATTTTCAATATGTTTTATTAAAAATTTATGTTAATAATATTTGAGTAAAATAAAACTTAAAAATTCACTTATTTTTTAATAAGATTTTTAGAAAAATATTATATAATAATTATATAATAATAATTTAAAAGATCATAATGATATAAAAATTCATTTAATTATCAATCAGAGAATTTAAAGTTGATAATATTAGGAAAAGGATTTTTAAATTAATTAGTTTGAGAAATTAATTTTGCTTTTTGAATTGCTATATTTTGTATTATAGCATTTTACTTGTCATATAATTTTATAATCCACCTAATAAGTTTTTATTCAAGTAATAAATATTATACTTGGCAATTATAATTGAGTATTAAAGTATAAGATACAGTCTTAAATAATTCTTTTTTTTACTTCTTCATTTATAAACTTGCTTAAATTCAATATTAAATTATTTAGCCATTTCTTACATATTATTAATATATTCTAAATAATAAATAATTATGAATTTTTCATGAGTACATCAATTATAACAGATTTTTTTGTAATACAAGATTATTTTAGGAGTTTGTTTTTGTATAAAGATATTTTTTTTGAAATTTAAATGAAATTTTTATGTGTTAAATATTAATAAAAAAAATTTAAAAATTATATCAATTCAATATACATAATAAAAAATATGTTTAATTAAAGTATAAATATACAGATTATATCTATATTTGTAATGGTTCTTGAAAAAATAAATCTCTAGTAATTTCTTTGGGAATATAACTTATGGAATATACTTATCAATATAAAATATCTCTTCTACTTAAGTACTCTGAATACTAAAATAAATATTGAAAATACATAACTATATTAGTCAGCAATTTATAATAACTAATTTTGCTAAGCTATTTAAAGGATAATTATTAAATAAAAGTTATTGAGATTATAGAAATTACTTTTATAAATAAAAGAAATTAAAAGATTTAAATAATAAAATTGATTATATATTTTTTTTATTAATTTTATTATAATTAAATTTTGATTGGTTAATATATTAATATAAAATTTTATTTATAATTTGATCTTTTTTATTTTTGAAAATAAAGAAAAATTAAATAATAATAAATTGATATTAAAAATAAAAAAGAACTAGAAATCTGATTCTTTCTAATTTAAAAATTAAAGAAGAACTGAAAAATAAAAAATCAGATTCTTTTTCAGTTAGTTTCCAATTTGGAATCAGAAAAGTATCAGAAAAATCAAATTTTCTAGAGAATTATCATGAATAATTTTTTATAGAAATGATTAATAATAATTATATAATTTATATCTTTAATATAAAATTAATTCATTAAAAATTCTAATTAAATAAAATTGACTATTTAAATAAAATATATAAAATTAAAATTAATAAGTCTGTTCTATTTAATATAATATTTATATTTTCAAGTTAATGAATTATAAATTCAATTTGTTTATAAATATTATCTGAAATTATAGAATATTATCATTTAAAATTGATTAAAAATTATTTATACCATGACTATAATTCAAGTATTAGGCGTATTTTTTTATTAGAATCTCTAAATTTTAAACTCTCAGAATATATATTGTTTAGTTCACTCAAATTTCTATAATTTATGATAACTTTTGTGTTTATAATCTTTGACTGAAGAAAATTTATATAATTACTTTAATAAAATTTAATAATTAGCATTAGTAAAAACCTCTCTATTTAATGATAATAGATTATTAAGCTATGGATCCATATATATATTTTCACATGTTCACTTAACGTTTCAACTCTATCAAATCATGATGATTTGAGCTTGATATTTAATATGATTCTTTTAAAAAATTACTAAAACCAAGAGAATTAGGTGCACTCAGTGAAAAAAGCATATGTACAATAAATTGGATGCATGGGTGTGCTACATCGGTGCTTAAACTTTGACAATTTTTCCGATTGCCGTTCTTATCCGGATATTTCCTTCATACCACTGTATAAGAAGCTTGATAAATTAGTGCTTTTTGATGAATTAATTTTTCTGTCTTCTTCCTTATTTCGGTCTAATAATTCTCGGTAAGTAGATAAATATTCTCTAATTTTCTCTTTAATTTCTGCTTCGGAACTAGGTTGGTCGGTTACATCTTCTGTTTCAGGATATCATTTAACGGTCAATCTTGAAGGTGGTTCAATTAGAGGATAATATTTTTGGCTTCTCCTTGGGCTCCAAAATACTGCTAATTTAAAAAATAAGCCAGAAAATAAAGGGGAAGATAAAGGAGAGAATAAATTATTCGCTAGCTTCACCTGTCAAAAAATTTTCTGTGAATCACGATTTCTTAGTGGTTTTATGATTTTTCCAACAAATTAAGATCATTAACATTAAAAAACTCTGTAGTTCCTTTAGAGGTTCACCAAAAAAGTTGTTCGTTATACCGATCCTTTTCTATCAACCATATTTGATTTTAAATCAATCTGAGCAGGAGTCTAATTCGTCGTTTTAAGTACATTGACAAAGTTTGAGATTGAATTGCAACAAAAACTTGAAACAGCTTATCGATAAATAAAGTTATTTTGACAAATACATAAACATGAAATTGAAAATTTTAAATTAAATATTTATGAATTAAAAAAACGAGAATATGATTTTGGTGTTTCTCGATCATGGAAAGAGAAAAGAAGAAAGAAAAAACTCGGTATCATTTTTAAAAAAATCAAAATAGACAATTTCATAGCTTGATCTCATTAATGATAAAAAAGCCTAAAATTGTTGTGTTTTAAGTTTTCTCTAGTCTTAATTGGCATGATATTTCGGCATAACTTCTTATTGAAACATTATACATGTAAAACTCAAAATTTACGAGAAAGTATTTTAAACAGAAGGTTTAGGGATAGCTAAATAAAAAATTCATGTTGGTATGACTCAAATTTTAATGTAGTGTCTGATATATGTAATATTGCTATATTAATCAAATCACGGTTTTCTCTTTTCACATCCATTACAAAGAAACATATGGTATTATCATAATTTAATAATACATCATTTGTCATCCTTTTTTGATTTTGCCTAATATTTCGTTTTTCATTTTTAAATCCTATCAATATAATCATTGATTCTCATTTTATTATTATGAATAGCAAACGGGCTTTCATTGTATTTAACTTATAAAATCACAACGCAATAATCAAATTACAGTAGAGGCTAAAGTCTTCACCCCGTCCTATAGCTTTTTAGATCAATTACTTTGAGAATTTTCTATGAGTTTATAATTATTATAATGAGAGCTGAATTTTAAATTCAATTTTTATTATATAAGTAAAAAATATTAATCAAAATACAATAGTGAGTCCAGTTAATTTGAAGATAGAATGTTGTAATGACTAGTTCAATATAAGACTAAATCATATGGTTGTCATTCTGCACTTTTTTTCATGTTACTTAATGACGAAGCAAAATTTATTGTCCACTGTATATTTACAATGATAATTGAGGGCATTGCACCGCAATAATATTATCCTTGCTGATATTCAATACTATACAATGAATAAATAAATGCAACTGCGAGTAAACTAACTACAAGTTATTATTATAGGAAGGTGACCATATCGTAGCAAAATCTCATACACTTACTTGCAAAGCAGAAGTGAAGTTCCAAGTATTGAATCAATTAGTGTATCTTCAAACACTACAATAAGAATGCATTGCCAAAAAATAAGACTAAATGTCATCACGGCTGCTTGTGATAGTTACAATTATTGATAAAATTCCTTTGGCTAAACCAGAAATATTAAAAATTATCTTGATGAAATTTAAAACATTGGTTTGACAAAAGTCATAAGAGATCAATACGAAAAACTAAACCCAATTAACATGATTCTAAAGTTCGTTGTACTTTGTTGTACTTTTTAAGGTGTCCGCTTACCATGGTCCAGATACCCCAAACTCTAACCTTAGTAGAAGCCTATTTTAATTTGGGCCAGACAACACCTGAAGCGATCTGAGGCCACAAATATACAATTCATACATTACAATCGTAGCATATACATTTGCTGATACTACGGAACATGATATCAGTATTACAATTAACGTTAATTCAAATAGATTTAAAATATACAGTTAATACTACACACATTAATTAGTGCACATGTGTTACGGGATTTTCGAGACACGGGCTTTATGGGTTTGATTTTGGGAAGTCAAAATTGTAGAATGTGAGGGAATGTTACTAATATTATTAATTAATGTGTTTGTGATCATAGATTCTTGATGTCAATGGGGAAGAGATGTTGAAGAAAATGATAAGATTAAAGAGAATGATTAGAGTAAAGAGAGTGATTAGAGTAAAGAGAGTGATTAGAGTAAAGGGGAATATGATGAGAAAAATAATGAATTGAATTGCAATAAAAATAATTACATGTTATTGTATTAATTCTTACATTAGTAATGTGTTACGAAATATTTATTCCTATCGCTATTGTCCCGCATCACCTCAACCAACCTTCCATCAAAATCCTTGTCTTGTAACATCAACATTGATTCGCTTCGCAAAATTTTTTTTTGTGTTATCAACATCAACACTACCTTCTCCAATTACACGAATTTCTTACAAAAGTTCTTTAATTTGTACTCCCAAGAATGTGATTATCAGTAGAAGCTCAATTTGTATCGTACGTTATTCCCTTGATTCATAGAAAAATTTTACAAAATTTCTCTAACAAAATTCACATTTTGTGTTTGTAATAATTTTACTTTAATTTTTTTTTAATATTACAATTAGTTATTTTATTATTCTTTGTTTCGAAACATAGCCGTGCCCCTTTAATAAAAATTCTTACAACGATTCTTACTTTCTACGTTAGGACCCATAAATTCTTGTGGTAACTTACGATCTGTAAAATAGGTAATTAGTAACCAAATTGTATATAAAGGATGGCTCTTGAAGGACTGAGAAACAAGTCAATGTATGGTTTGAAGAAAATTATTTATAATTTTTACGTACCTGACAGTGCTTCAGCTTTATTTCTTCGGTGTCTTAACAAAAATTGATAGTTTTATTTCTTCTGTGCTTATGAAATCGAAGGTTTACTGCTTTGGCTATACAAAGTTGATGAATCGTATTGATTCTTTGATTTGATTATTTCACTTTAATTATTTTGTTGAAACCCTTATTATTGTTTCGGAAATAAACTTATTTTCTTTTTGTGGTTTGAAAAGAGATTATTTGAAGTTTATTAGTGTATTTGATAGTTATTTTGGTCATTGGTATTAAAATTATATTTTGTTAATAAATAGTTATTATTTTCTTATTTGGAAATTAAATATTACCGCATACTTTACTTAGTTCTTTGAATTCACTTGAACTTGGTTGCATAATCTCCGAGTAGATTGGTGCAGAACCCCAATGAAACCTACTTTGCTTAAATCATTCAAACTAGTTCTCAACACTTGTCGCATCTACAATTCTTTAGCCAACCTAATTTCTGAGTTGTGTGACATTATTTAAAGACAATTCATTCTATTTATATTAGTATAATTTAAGTAACTTCCATTTTAATGACAATAATTGATGTATTCATTTCGATTCTAACTGATATTAGTACAAGTACATAATATGGTATGCTATTGACCTTTTCATATTAATTAAAAACAATATTATAAAACATAAGATAGGGTGTGATTATATGGAGGTATGACAGTATTCCGATTTAATAGTATTTTTGTCACCACGAGCTAAAATTTTAAAAAATTATCAATAATTAATCATTGAAGCTGTTTGCAGCAATAGAGAGGATGAGGTGCACCAAATCCTATCGGGCATTGATATCAGTCGAAAAAAACATATATTAGAAAAATAGGTTAAATATATATGATGATGCTTGTACTTATCATTATACATACATTTGATATTTTATTTGGCAGCAATAATTTTTGCCACCACAGCTTCAACTTTTGTTTTAAATCTATCTGAATCGTTCATCAAATGAGCCAATTCACGGAGGTTATCAGTATCTAGAAGAATCTTTTTTATTTTGCTTGCTTGAGCCTTCATTCCAAGATTCTAATAAAAGAATATGTAAAGATCTCAATTATTAAATTATATCAGAAATTTGATAGTTACAAGTAAAACGCAAATAAATAATAAATTACCTTGAATTTGTGTACATTTAGTATATCAATGTCGATACTACATTTTTAAAGATAATGAATTTACCTCATTTTGGAACATACAAACCGACATTTGTAGGATCTAAATATTTGATATATGAATATAATCTGAAATGTCATTTTGATTCTAAAATAAATGTTTACTGTAGCAGTTTGAATTGATATTAAATTGGAGTAAATATTCGACTAATGTAAGTTACATTTTCCTCATCCTCATCAAAGTCCATATAATTTCTGCCTCTCTAGTTTAAAGTGCTCTTTAATTTCTTTATGCGTTTTAGAATATTCTAAAGAGATGGTCGTTCACCTGTTACGATCTCGTACATACAGTTCTGGCAGAAAGTAATTGGTGATGACACTTTCATGCATATTTTACGCAGTGTAGCTCTCAGCCAAAATTGGATTAAATTCCTGATGAAAATATTTGATCAATTAAGTAATGTATTACATTTTTCTATTTTACTCAATTATCAAAGTATTTACTAATTTCACACTATTTATTTTTTACAAATGGCACAAAACACTGTAAAATTGAACCATAAAGTCGTTAAGTTCTTTTGGCACAAAAATACTATACTAATACCAAAATAGCTAGAAAATTTGGAGTTCCTCTTCATTCTGTTGAACAATATATGTCTTTTCTTCAGCTAAAATAAAAGTTTGGCTTGAAGAAACTCATCCAGGCTTTGAAATTAGTAAATGAACTATTTGTAATGAGCTTTTAGTCTTGATTATCTTTTAATATTGCTAATATATATTTCACTTCTTATTCAATATACAAAAGAAAATTGACTTCAATAATTATATAATTATATTAATTATATATATAATTAGAATAAGATTATATTTTCTAATAAGATAATTTGCAGTTCCCAAAATATTTGTTATATATGATTTCATTCTGGTAAATTAATTATATTATTGATAAAATACTTATTTAGTAAGAAATATAATTTTATATATATAGAAAAGTAGATATATATACTTTTATATAAAATATAGATTACTATTTTTATTATCAAATTCTTAATAATTATTTATATAAAAATATAACTTATATATTTAGATATCAATAATAATTCTTTTAACAAAATAATAATTCCAATATAAAATATAACTTATATATTTAGATATCAATAATAATTCTTTTAACAAAATAATAATTCCAATATATCTCAAATAATATTTAATTCTGAAATATATTTCACTTTAATTATTATATAATTTAAATAGAGAAAAAAGTTAAAAGAATAATAATATAAAAGCAAAATATATTACAAAATATATTTGTTATATTAATAAAGAATAAATAAGAGAATTTTTCAAATATAATAGTATTTATAAAATGAAAATTATATTTAAGAATATATTATTATGAAAAAAAATTATATAAAATATTATAATTTATTTATAATAATTATTAATTTTAATTTTATTTTAATAAAACCAACTATTATAACTTTTATTAGAATTATAATTATTTTAAATCTATAAATATCTGTATTATTAATTTATAATTTTTTATTTAACATCTTAAAACTTATATTAAATAGTATTTCACAAATTTCTTACTTAGATTTGTTTGAATAATGAGTTCAAAATCAGTAATTTAAGAATAAATTTTCTTTAATATATCTTTTTTTAAATAAAAGTCATAATATAAACTTTATAAATTTTTTTCAGCTTAAAAATAATTTTAATTAAATATATAAATTTTTAATTTCAAGTCAATTTTTCATAATTAGAATTAATATATATATATATATATTTTTATAAAGATCACTATTTTTTATATAGTTTATTATTATCAAATTATTATTTATATAGAAGATAAAAACAAAAATATTATATAATTAGATTTTATTATTTTTTTTAATAAGATCATGATGTTTATTTTTATATATTTAGATTTATTGAAATTTGATATTTAGTATATACTTCTTTAATATTAGATTTAAATTAGAACTTTGATATAATTATGAAAGTATCTTTATATTTTAGGAAAGCAAAAACTCAATTTTTAATATATGAACTAATATATTATTTTTCTGAAAAATAAATTTTTTTTTATTTGCCTGGAGAATTCTTTGAGTATAAAAATTGTATTAGTGACAAGCAATTTTTTTATACTTTTTCAGTTACTGAATCTTCAAGTGGAATAGTCAGATCTAATCTTAAAAAGAAAAAGCATATTCAAAATATTCTTTGAGAAGATTATTTCATTATTAATACAATGCAATCTTCATGAAATTCATCTTCTAATTCTCATCTCCAACCAGCTTTTTGAAACTGGAAAAAAGTGAACTCATCTATTCAGACGACCTTTTTCTAGTTATTCACAGGCCAATATCTTCTTTCCATTACTTATACAAGCCTTTTGACTTTGTTTGTTGCCAATATAAAAGGCTTCTTTTGAGGGATGCAGGAATGAATATTTTCCTTGTGAAGTGCATGATGAATTATTTTTGTAGAGACTGGTTTATTGATTTTAACAAAAATTATATTTGTAATTTCTGTTAAACTTTTTCATGATTCTTTATTCTTGAGAATAACAGCTTTTAATCTTTGCCTTTTTTGGCTATCAAGGATGCATGGTCGACCTTAGAAGTTTCTACTGACTCATAAGCTGCAAAAAATCATGTAACAGTGGTGCAATGTCATCCTATAATTTTTGCAATTGTTGTATTGTTGTGACCCAATTTTTTGGCTTTGATCATGCTTCCGTTTTGGATAGAGTAAGTTCTTTGGCGAGAGCCATTTTATGTGACAAATTGAAAAATAGAGTTTTTAAACGTGATTTTATGAATTGCAACACATTAAATCAAAACAATAAACAAACATCCCATTTAAGTAACTGATAGCAAATATGGCATTAAAATTATATAAGTAGTTACATATAAAAAAATTTATTCAATTATCTAAATTTCGACCGTGCAATATTTTGTTCCCCCCCGGTAACTTGGTTTTAGTTATTCCATAATAATTAATAATATAGCTACCGAATTTAAGAACAGTCTTAATCTATTTTTGAAAAATTTGATTGTATTAAAAAATAAAAAGTTACATTTTAGTAGAAAATGTTTATTTTTACCTCGTTTATAAACTCCCGGGTAATTTGATTGAATGATGCAACGATTTCAATGCAACCTCTGCGTTGTCCATGTCGTTTGAATTTATTTTTTCATGATTCCATTTGTCAAGGTATACGTCCAACCAAGTTGCTTTATAAATTGACCCAAAACCTCCTTCTGCAAGATGGTAAATCTTTCAAAAGGAATCATTAATTGAACAATTAAAGAGTCTAGATGAAAATGTTTTAAAAAATCCAAAGATAATATATCTAAACCAAAGTAGAAGAAAAATAAACTTTTTGAATTATATTGATATGTATAAGGAGAATATTAATAGTCAAAAATTATCGAAAAATAATCAGGATACTCTCATACTAAGAATTATTATCAATCAAAAGATGGTTCCATTTTCATGCATACTCAAATACAAATTTCATTTGACTTCGTTTTTTCTCTTGGTTGGCTATACAAATGAAATTTTAAACAGACCATATGATAAATTAGCTGTAACGAAACTTGACATGTACAAGTATTTGAAACTTAAACTGTATTCCTAACGACTGAATTTCTGGATTGTATATTATCATTATTATTTTATTCGTTACACATATAAAATTAAGGTTTTAACGAACATGGGCGTTTTCTTGGCAATCAAAAAAATCAATAATCATTCGATAGGAATTTTATTATAAATTGACTTGTGTCTTTTGTTTTACATACAATGAGTAAATGAATTCAGTAAACAGTTTCGATCATTAACTTTATCTTTTTTTAAAACATAATGTTTCCGTTTTGATTCCGACGACGTAGTACATTTATGTTGCCATCATTAATTCATGCTTTTTTGTTTACTGTGCTGCGTTTTCTAATATTTAATATACAATAGTTGCGCTACCATATACATGTGCATATCGATATAGCAATTTTCTATAGAATTTCAATATATATATACATGTACATATAGAGGTACATGTACTGCCACTTTACAAAGACACTTTACGAAGACAATTTCTGCCATTTTACAAAGACAATTTCTACCACTTTACAAAGACCATTTCTGCCACCTTACAAAGACAATTTCTGCCACCTTACAAAGACAATGTCCAATGTTTAATCACGAATTTAATTATATATACATGTACTGCCACTTTACAAAGACAATTTCTAATGTTTAATCACGAATTTAATTATATATACATGTAGGTGTACATGTACTCCACTTTACCAAGACAATTTCTACCACTTTACAAAGACAATTTCTGCCACCTTAAAAAGACAATGTCTAATGTTTAATCACGAATTTAATTATATATACATGTAGATTCAAAATCCTTTATAATATTACATGACCGTAAGCATGCCGTTATCAAGCAAAAGTAGGATTTAGATTTATCTTCGCTTTGTTCTCATGTTTGCTACACAACTGAGATGTTGAAATATGTATTACATTAAATTCTCTATAAAAACGTTTATAATTCAGCTGTTCGAATTTCAATATACACGTACATTTACATTACTTATTAATCTTAAATAATACCACTAGATCTCAAGTTACTCTCACAACTTTAAAATTTTATTAACTATGAAGTCCGCACAATCTCAAGGTTATTCTCCAACTCCAAAATTCCTTTTAACTAACGACAAAGAAATTAAAGAGTTGGCAGACTATATACTTGAACAAAGAAAAACTCGAGCAGATCATTATGTGATGTTGGGTAAAATCAACAGGGCTGCGTCGTGCATCATAAATTGCGATATTCTCTTTACAGTGATTGGGAAACTAATAGATTATGCTGACAAACGTGAAGAACTTCACGATCAATTTATGGAACGAAAAATCGATCGCGCCATCTTAAGTAATGCCGTCCACTCATTGAAAGCCGAAATGTCTGCCATTAAAACCCGCATAGCATTTATGGAAAATACTGAAACGTCTTTTGATGATAGAAAACTTGAAGTACCATCCGCTTTCCATTCCTGCGAGAAAATTCTAAACTATTTCGAAAATAAAGAACATGTCTTTTATCAACATCCGCTTATCACAGCCCCATCTTTGATTGCATTTTCCCAGTTATATACATCTATTTGTGCACATGGAGTTGAACTTCTACCAGGATACATAGACAAAGCTAACAGTGAAAAAAAACGACTAAGAGATTTGATTGAAGAATACAAAGTAAATACTATCGAGGAAAGACTCAAAATGATCAAAATTGTGCAGACGATAAAGGTACCAGATTGTGACAGCAAGCTTAAAGATATCAAGGTACAAGTAACCAATGCTGGAAGTTTTAAAAACGTTCTGAGCTGCTTGAAAAATAATATAAAATTACATGAAGTAGATATTGTCAAAGATGGCTTTGGATATGGAAGCAAACCCGATGAATTACATTATTGGGATCGTACACTTTGGGCTCGGGAACTGAAATCTGCGTGCAATTATGAATATTCAATGGTAGTACAAATTTCATACAACGATTATTTTGATAAAATCATTAATACTATTTCTTGAATTTTCAATTTGTTTCTATATAATGCACATGTATTATTAGTTTGTAAACATAATTCAATATTTTAGGATTATTGTAGTAGTATCGTAATATAGATTTTAAATCAGGTCGTCACTAGTGTATAACACTTTATAGTATCCCTCGAAAAATAATACCCTCAGATCCAGAACTTTACACTATTTATTTTAATTTAAACTTTTAACCTTTTGGTGCTGCATTATACATGTATTTGCTTGTCTTAAACATAGAATAAAAAATTTTTATTTTTGGTATTTGGTATAATATACAGTGGCATAGTACATGTATATCATTGTGAACAATACTAAATTTAAATACCAAGCTAAATACATGTAAGCAGAGAATAAAATTTCATGATCTTCAAATTGAAGAAATTGACATCGAAATCCCGAATGAACGATATCCTGAAAGAACGACATTCTGAAAGATCGAAATTCTGAATGAATGATATCCCGAATGAATGACATCCTGAATGAACAACATTCTGAAAAAATGACATTCTGAATGAACGACATCCCGAATGTACGAAATCCTGAAAGTATAGTACACGTATCCATGAAATACTAAAATTATCACATGATGTCGTTCATGCAGGATTTCATACTTTCAGGATGTCATGCATTTGGGATGTCTTTCAGGATTTGGATTTTTTGGAATGTCAATCTTTTGGAATATCATTCATTCAGGATCTCGATCTTTCAATCTTTCGGGATGTCGTTTATTCAGGATTTGTGATCCGGGCTAATGAACATTCAGAATTTCGTGATTCGGATTTTGTACAAGACTCAATTTAAGTATACATATATGTACTAATAATAAATTGAAAAAACATATAATATTTTGATTTGAAAAATTTTTTAAATAATTTAATTTTATTTACACATAAAATTTTACTTGAAAAATTATATTTAATTATTTAAAAAAATATAGTGAATGTTGAAAGTTTTTAATACAAATTTTCTAATTATAATAGTAAATATTTTTTATTATACTAAAACAAAGATAATAATCATATTTAAATGTTTAATTCTTGATAAGTTTATTCTGATTACAAAGTGACCAAAAATTTTTCCAAAGCAATAACTCTGATGACCCCGATACTGAGATATCAACAAACTTATATACAGTGGCCATCAAAAGTAATGCAACGCTTAAATTTTTTACTAATTATAATTAGTAAAATACATGATTTTCCTTACATATAAAAGTTTTTAATTTTACTA
>CAJVPS010002113.1:0-13215 GCA_910591765.1 Ambispora leptoticha | reverse complement strand
AAGTCATTATTGAAATTATTATTAAAATTATTATTATTGTTAAAGTTATTATTATTATTATAGTTATTATTTCTTTTGCTTCTACATTCACTTGTGATATGACCAAATCTTCCACAATTATTGTATCTAATAGAATTATTTTTATTATTAGAGTAACTATTAGATTGATTGGTAGTTATTAGCTTTTCTAATTTTGAAGTGATACTTTCAATCTGCTCTGCTAATTTATTAATTCCAGTATCTACAGGTGATGTTGGCAAAAAAGGTAAGCCATTTGGTATAATATTATATTGTTGAAAGTTAGAACCATAAGCAGTTGTTACATTGATTGCTTCTTCTAATATTGCAAGGCAAGTTGGATTTACAAAGAATTTGATTTCTGATCTAAGTCTATCTATAAAGTAAGATACACATAAATGAGCTGGGTAGGTGTTAATTAGATCTATTCTTCTGATTAATTCTCTGATAGCTGCAGTATATTATTCTATACTTTCATTAGGTAACTGTTTTTTTTGTTTTAATTGTTATTACCATTCATATAGTTGGTCATGATTTTTAAAGTGCTTTTCAAATTGGTATATGAATGAAGCTTCTTTTGCATTTAGATTAGTGTCATTAGCATAACTTCAAGTTCCTGGCCATTCCAGATCATGTAATTTTTTATTAATATATCATGTGGCTGCTGAGCCTTTCAGATAAGTACCTACTATTTGAATTTTTCTATTATTACTAATGCTATTAGTGATACAGGTATTTTCAAAGTCTTGAAGCCAACTAATTGAATCTTAAGTATCATCATAGAATTCTATAATTTTGACGTAATTGACTTCTTTTGGTCCTCCTAGAGCTACAGCAAGCATTCCAATCCTATGCATTAAATCTTCAAATCTATGATCAATAGTTGATGAAGATGATGTCTTATTCTTTTTGTTTCTACTTATTTCTTCTTCTTCAAGTAATGTTGACAAAATAAAAGTTGAAGTAACAGGTATATCTTGAGTGATTGGTTATGTTTCTAAATATTTATTAAGTGATGATTGCGCTAATATTTATTCAAGAGTATCTGAATTATATTTTCTAAACTGTTATAGAGTGTCTAATAATTCTTGGTTTGATTTTGACTGACTTGAATTAGATACTTCTACAGATATGTCTTGTTGCTTTCTTTACCTATATTCTGTCAGGTATTTAGTTCTCTTTTCTTTAAACTCAAATATTTCTTGTTGTAATTTGTAAAGATATGTCTGTACTTATTCTGTTGATAGATTAAGTTCTTCTTCAATTAAAGTTGTAAATTCTTCTCTTGTCTTAATTTAGATTTCACCATGTATTACTTCTTGATAAAAGTGATAGAATTTATTCCAGATGACTTGGCAATCTGATTCAGTATAATCTTTAAAAGATAACTCAGTAAATAGTTGAGTGAAGAGTCTTTCTCTTTCTACTTTGATTTCTTTGGTTAGATCCACTTTGGGTAAGTTGTAAAATTATTTTTTTAATTATCTTTGATTCTCTACTAATTATAATTTTAATCTACAGAGAATTCTTTCTCTAGATCTGACTTGAATTTAGTAACCCTATGGAATTGTTTTTCCATAGAGGGAATATCAAAAAGTTATTACCTTTTTGGTACGAGTTCTGAGATGAGGATGAGTATTAAACCTAATATTACAAAAGTATATGATAAAAGTGATCACATGCTTAAAGCGATATTTGAGAAAGTCTTTAAAAGATTTATTAACAAGAATATTTCTACTATTATTTTAAGATTATTCTAAAGGTAGATAATAATAGTATTCTTGTTGTAACTAGCTAGAATGTAGTCCAATTTCAAAATGTAATTTCAAGACAGATGTAATAAATAGTTTATTAATAAGATGAATTAATAGATCTTAATCAAGATCTATTCTACAAGAGAGATTCCTTAGAATTCTCTTTAAAACTATAATCTACTAAAATACGAGTTGAGAACTAAATTCATAAAACTCAAACTAAATTAAATAACTAAATATCTAACTTATTAACTTACTATCTGTCTATTTAACTTATTAACTACCTTACTTAACTAATTGTTCAAATTCACTAGCTAAGATATATCATTTTTATATATTTTAGAGGTTATACAAATGATACTTTTATTATGATACTTATGTTAGTTTTGCTATAATCTAAATATTACTTTTACTAGTATCATAATGTTGATTTTGTTATGATAGTATTATTAGTTTTGCTATGACAGTTTTGCTAACTTTGTTATAATAATTTTGTCATAATTATCATATTTATGAAATCTTCTAAAAATATCTACAAATAATATTTTCTAAAGCTAATATCTAATAAGATATAAAGAATTATTCATCCAATCATATTGTGATATGAAGTGACTAATAATATAATTAACTAATATTCTACTAAAAGTTTATATCACAATAATACTAGCAATACTATATAATAAAATTAAAATTTTTTTATATATAAATAATATTCAAGTTCAAATAGATAATCTTAATTACTTATTTCATAAATTTCAAAATTAATTACTTTTTCTTTCCAATCTTTATATATATTTTAATATAATAAATTATATAATTGTAATAATTAATAAAGTAAGAAAAATATATACTGTTATTATTTTAAGCTTATGCATATATAAGTATTTTAAAATAATAATAGTAATTGTATTTATAGTAATTATTTACTTTTATAACTTCAAGAGATTATATAACTGATTATCTTCTCAATAAGATAATAAATATATACAAAATTTACTTCTGATAAAATACAATTATCTTTTCAATAAGATAATAAATATATACAAGATTTACTTCTAATAAAATACAATTATCTTTTCAATAAGATAATTTATGTGAGTTTACTTCTAACCAAAATATTCTTTTAATAGAACAAAGATAAGATATATATAAAATATATATATTTTATTAAAAAAAATATTAATTAACTATTCTTAACTTAGTAGCTAATTCTTTTTATCAAACTTAATTATTTTTCTTGATTACTTCTTAACTTTTTATATATAATATTTTCTTGCTATATTAATTACAAATCATTTTTAATATGATATTTTACTTAATTTACTTAAGAATAAGTAAAATCTGAAAAGAATAATTACAAGAAATATTAAATACATGATAATAAAAAATTAAAATTAGTGAAATATTAAGTTATTCAAAGTTAAAGTGAGAAATAAAAGAAAATTAATAATAATTAATTAGAAAATTATTAATTTAATAAAATTATAAATTAAATATGATACATATAGCTAAATTAATAAATAAATAAGGCTAAATATAGATAATAATATAAACTAAAAATAGAATTAATAATGAATAAGATTAATTAATATAAATTTCTTGTTTATCTGATTTAGTAATGATTGATAATTACTATATTACATGCTATGACTATGTCATATACTATATCATATTTACTGCATCATATAAATAAGTGATTGATTATAGAATTTCTGATTTTAAGAGATTTACTTTATAAATCTTTTAATTATTATTAATGATAATTATTAGTTCTAGATTATTAAACTCAATATATAATTTCAAGTAATTATTATTATATGAATTCTTCAAGATTTTTTATCTTTATTTCTAAGTTTATATACTTCTTTATTATATATTTCATGAATATAAAATAGTTCTTTCTATTTTTCATCAAATTTATCATGATGCTAATATTAAGTTTTCATTTATTTTATTAATACTTTCTGTCCTATCTAAAAAACTGTTAACTTTTATTTCTTATTATACTGTTCTTTTTGTTTTAATTATTTCTTTTGGATATTATTAAGAGCTAGTTCTTGCATAGTCTCTAATTTATCAATTAATTCACATATTCTTTTAATAAGAGCTTCTTCAAAAGTAAAATTATCAAAGTCTTTTAATTCAATATTTAATAATATAATTACTTGTCAATCATATATCAGTTAAAAGAGTTTAAATAAAGATATACTTTGCTTTTTTTTATTATTCTGTAAGTAAATAGAACTGAGGGTAAGTAATGATCCTAATCTTTCTTGTAGAGTTAAATATATTTTGATAATAAAGTACATAAAGTCCAGTTTAATCTTTTAACTAGTCCATTAGTTTGAGAATGGTAAGGAGCAGAAAGTCTATATTTAATTTAATATCTTTCTAATAGTTTCTTAATTATTTCATTAACAAATATAGTTTCTCTATCACTAAGTATTTCTTTTAAAAATCTATATCTTATTACTATATCTTTATAAAGAAAGAGAATGATTGAACTTGTGAAAGCATCAGTAATTGATCTTGCTTTAGTCCATTTAGTTAGATAGTTAATAATAACTATAATATAATAATTTTTATTACTAGTTACTGGAAGAGATTCTATTAGATCAATTCTAATCTTTTCAAAAAATATATTTACTTAAATTGGTATTATTTTATTATTCTTACATAATTATTCTTTTTATTATTATATATTATAGACTTTAATATATATATTTATATCTCTATAAATCTGAGATTAATAATAATTTCTCATTATTTGATTATAAGTAGTTTTGATTTCAAAATATTTAGAGGTAATATTAGAGTAATTATTATAAAGAACTAACTCTATTTTATAACTAATAATAAATAATTAATATCCTATTTATTTTTTTTATATAATTTATTATTTTATATAAAGTATTTTTTAATTCTGCCAGCAGCTATTTTTATTTTTTTTTTGAAAGTTTATCAGATATTATTAGTGTATTGAGATAATTATATAATTTTATATAATTATTCAAATTCATATTTTGTCTTTTCTTTTTTAGATGTATGTGATATTCTGAAAAGTGAATTAATATTTGAATAGATTTTTTCAGATTTGTGTTCAACTTTAAAATTATACTCTCATAAAGCTATTATCCAATATGCAAGTCTTTCAGGAGAATTTGACTTATTAATTAATTATTTAAGTACTGAGTGATCAGTAATTAATGTGAATAGAATATTGAATAACAGGTAAGATCTAAATAGTTTAATTGTCTAAATAACTTCAAGATATTCTAGTTTTATTATAATATATTTGCTTTCTTTCTTACTTACTCTTCTACTGGTATAAGTAATTATATATTTCTTCTTTTCACTATCACATTATACTAGTATAATCCCTAATTTTAGTTCAAAAATATTAGTAAAAAAGGTAAATAGTTTTGAAAAATCTGAATAAGTAATGATTAGAGGTGAAATTAAATATTTCTTAAGTAATTTAAAAGCTGTTTATTACTTTTTTGTCTATTTAAACTCTTTATTTTTCTTGAATAATTTATATAGGAGGACTGCTATTTTGGTGAAGTCTTTAATAAATCTCCTATAGTAAGAGACAAGTCTAATAAATTCGCTTAATATCATAATATTAGTGAATACTGGAAATTTCTATACTTTTTTTATTTTTGTTAGATCAAAATGAATTCTATTTTTATTAATAATATAATCTAGAAAAGATAGCTAGTTGTTTTCAAAAGTATATTTATCTAATTAGAGCTTTAGATTTGTCTATTAACATGAATTACATATTCTTCTCAAGTTTCAGAGTATATAGTTATGTCATTCAAGTATATAACTATAAATTTTTTAATATACTTCTTAAAGATTTTATTAATGAGTCTTTAAAAAATGACAAAAGTATTTATAAGTTCAAATGATATTATATTAAAGTGAAATAAATCCTGATTAATAATAAATGCAGTTTTTTCTTGATCTCTTAGATGTATTTTTACTTGCCAAAATCTGCTAGCAAGATTTATAATAGTAAAATATTTGATATTTTTAAAAGAATTTAATAATTATTAATCTGTGACAAGAAGTATTAATTCTTTTTGATAACTTCATTTAATTTTCTATAATTTATATATAGCTAGAACTTCTCATTCTTTTTTCTCACTATTACTATTAATACTGATTAAGAGCTATCAGAAAAAGAAATTATTTTATTATTCAATATCTTTTGAATTTCTTTTTTCAGAAAGATATTTTTTATAGATGATTTTTGATGGTATGGCCAAAGAATAATGAATATTTCTTCTTTTAAATATATTTCATATTAAAATATATTTGTTCTATCAGGCTGAATTATGTCAAAAAAATCTTTATATGAATTCAGAATTTGATATAAATATTATTATTATTCTGAATCTAAATCTGACTCAATCATAATTGGAGTGATATTCAAGAATGATTGAGATAATATCTCTAATTATCTATATATATTCTGTTCTGTCTTATATTAAGCATATTCATATTCTCTTCTATCATGAATATAAATATTATAATCTTCTAGTTTTTCTCATTGAATTCTTTCTTTTTCTTTCTGTTTGATGTTTTTATTATTAATTTTTATAAAGTTTTCTTGAACTTTCACCTTTATCACAAGCTACTCACTTTACTCTTTATATATTATGTACAAGAACTGGTCAATTGATTCTTCTTCTTTATATTTAAATTCATTATCTTTATTCTCAAGAATAGGATTTTTAAGTTTTTTCTCAAGACTAATCAACTTCATGATTGATCTCTGTTAAGTACAGATAACTGAGATAATTATAGACTCTTTCATTATCTCCAAGCTTAAGAGTTCTTCATCCTAATTTAAAATAACTTTGAATTATTTTGCCTATTAGTTATCAAGCAATAGATCATATTCTGTTTTTTCATAATCAAGATATTTACTTATTAACTTAGATTTCTAATTTTTATTTTTAATTCTTCTACTTTATCTAGCAGTCATTCAAACTTTCTATTTATGTCTATGAGACTGATATTAGATGATTATCAATTTGTTTATTTATTTATTTTAGGAATCTAGCTAATATGACATTACTAATAGATACATTATCAATTATTATTCTGATAAGTTGATTTTCTACTCTCCCTTCATAATGAATTGCATTTACTATTTTTCTATTCTTTTTTTCTAGATTTTTATTTTTCTTTATAGTTTCAGTTAATAATTATTATAAAAATATTATTAAAGATTTTTGGAGTTGACTCATACTTTAATCTCTCTCAGATATGGATTCTAGTTTAAATGTAAAATATTACTGTTATTAGTAATGATATTAGTAGATAAAGATGTAATAGATTATTTATCAAGAAGTTATTGTAATTGCTACAATAAAAGATTATTATCTAAAATTATGATAGTAATATTAGTTCCAAGATTAGCTAGTTATCTAGCATTTATATTTCTTTCTGTATAGCTATTAGTATAATATTCTATTTTATTATATTTAAAATATTTAATATTTAAGATACTATTATTATTACTATTATTCATATTCTTTCTTAATAATCTATAATCACAAGCTATATGATTATTCTTTCCATAGTTATAACAAGCCTTATTTTGATTGAGATAACTATTAAAATTTCAGTTATTCTGAGTAGATAACTTTTTTACTTGTTCAGTAAGGTTAACTATGACTTTACTCATATTATTTACTGAATTTGAAGTAGTAAAAGAAATATTAAGATTTTATGATATAAAAGATATAGAGTTAAGAAGATTCTGATATATTTATCTATAATTAGACTCAATATTGATCACTTTTATAATTGCTACTTCTAAAATATCTGGATTAAACTTATTTACATAAAAGATAATTTCTAATTTCAAGTCTTTCACAAATTACTTAATATTATATATAACAGGATATACTTGTATTAGATTAATTTTCTGAAGTAGTATATGAATATCTTCTGTATATAAAGTTATATCTTCATTTGCTTCTTGTATTCTTAATCTTAATTATTATTATCATATTAAGACTTGAGCATTTATTCTAAACTGTGTGATAAAGATTTGATAAAATAATTTATTATTATTATTATTATTTTAGCTTGTAGACCAATTAGCATTTACAAGTTTACTTTGCTGATATCAAGTTGATATAATCTCTCTCAGATAGGTAGGTACTAATTCTATTTTTCTTGTATTTATTATATTATTTATATTTGCTAAGTGATTAAATTCTTCAATTTAATTTATAAGATCTTTATATGCTTTATCATTATAAAAAAAGAGTGATACTATTGATAACTTATCTATTTTATTAATTTTACATTGTTTGGATAAGTAGGATGAGTGCTTGGGCTAAAGTTTATATAGCTTGATCCATTATTTCTTCTTCTTAATTTCTTTAGGATTATAGTGAAAATGAATCTAAAAGGATAGAAGGTTGAACTTCTTCTTTTAAAGATTCTTTTTCCATTATATTTCTGAATTAGACTAGAGCTCTTCTTTTATATAAAAAATTAGTAAAAAATATGTTAGAAGTTGAGCTTGAGATGAATGATAATGGAATTGATATAGAAATTCTGATTAGAATATTGATTAAAGTATTTGATCTTGATTACTAGATATAATGTGATCTTTATTAATTGAATATAATAACTTTCTCATACAAATTATGAATAATATTAGCAATCTCAGTTGAGATATAAGTCAAGTATTTTTTAATTCAAAGCTATAACTGATATTTGCTTATTGAAATTTCTTTTTTTGATATATCAATAATGAATAAATTATAAATTAATTAATATAATTTCTTTTCTTGTTATCTAAGTAATCAGATGGATTAAGAAAATTAACTAATTTTCTGAGTTATCTTTCTATTTCAAAGTTAATTAATTTTGTTAGATCCAGTTTGAATTACTTTATTGATTAATAATTTTATTTCTGATTTTATCTTCACAGAAAGAGTATCAAAAAGATTGTTATCATTTTAAACTTATATGTATATAAGTATTTTAAAATGACAATAGTAACTATATTCATAACAATTATTTACTTTTATAACTTCAAGAGATTATATGATTGATTATTTTCTCAATAAGATAATATATACAAGATTTATTTCTGACAAAATATGATTATCTTTTCAATAAGATAATTTATGTAAGTTTACTTCTGATCAAAATACTTTTTCAATAGAGCAAGAAGAAATAAAGATAAGATATATAATAAAATATATATATTTTATTAAAGAAAAATATCAATTAACTACTCTTAACTTAGTAACTAATTCTTTTTATCAAACTTAATTATTTTTCTTGATTACTTCTTAACTCTTTATATATAATATTTTCTTGCTATACTAATTACAAATCATTTCTAACATGATATTTTACTTAATTTACTCAAGAACAAGTAGAATTTGAAAAGAATAATCACAAGAAATATTAAATACATGATAATAAAGAATTAAAATTAGTAAAATATTAAGTTATTCAAAGTTAAAGTAAGAAATGAAAGAAAATTAATATTAATTAATTAGAAAATTATTAATTTAATAAAACTATAAATTAAATATGACACACATAACTAAATTAATAAATAAATAAGACTAAATATGAGTAATAATATAAATTAAAAATAAAATTAATAATGAATAATATAAATTTCTTGTTTGTCTAATTTAGTAGTGATTGATAATTACTATGTTACATAATGTGATTATGCCATATGTTATACTGTATCTACTGTATTACACAAATAGATGATTAATTACAATATCATAATAATAATATCAAAGTGCTTGTTATAATAAGAATCACTTTTATTTTTTCTATTAGAATTTGGAAATTTAATTTAATCAAAGAAGATATATTATTTTCTCATTATACAAGATAAGAAATCATATTTAATATTTCTTGAAATTAAGATATAATATCCTTACTATTTTCACTAATACTAGTTTCAAATATGCTAGCATTCTTACTTGATAAGTCACTTATCTTAAAGTTAATCTCAGTATTATTTTTTGATAATTCAATAATCTCATCATATCTTATTGAAATATCTAAAGATCTGATATATATTAAGATATTTTCATCAATTTTTTCAGCTTGATTCATATTTTTTCTACATATAAAATATTGTCTGAGACTTTTACTAGATTCAATAACTGCAGATATATCAATAAACTTGGTTATATTTTTTTCATTATCTTCACCAACTATTGTGAAGCAATAACTCAAAGAGAATATGAGTTTTGATATAATCTCTGGTTTTAGATATTCAAGTTTATTGATCTTCAATTTCAATTCACTCTTTATATTTTCTAATTCTGCTGTTTTGAATTTGAGAGATAAAATCTCAGATTCTTTTTTTGATGAGTTGTTTTGAATAGAAATCATATCTTTCTGGGCTGAAAATAACTTACCTTCCAATATCTTAACTATAAACTCAAGCGATCTAATTTTTTTACTATATACACAACTGCCTTCACAAAAACTCTGACGAGGTCCATATATAATATGTGTGCAGACGGTCTCACGGTCATAGGAACAAAAATAAAAACGATTACTTACAGTGAATATAAAGCAAGACATATGTAGTCTACATCATGATGATTCTCACGGTTGTAATCATTACCGAACGTTGATTCTTTTATTATCTGTCGGATCTCGTTCAAGTTTGTCTACGATAAAGAAAAGAGCTTGGTGATTTATTACAGTATAGATATGTTTGCTAGTAACGTGTAAAAGAAACATTTATTACCTTGCCAAGGAATTTACCTAAAAAATCGTCAATTTCGTTTGAAAGTTCGGGTACCTCTGGAATAGTTGCGCTTTCTATTTCCTCGAGTTCTTTTACAGTGAAATGTTCCATAATTAACTCATCTTCGACATCAAGAATAAAGGAATGAATGGCACTATGGAACAAAATTGCAATTTATTATGATAATCCCCATGAACATAATCTCACATGCATGAATACTTACTGTTCAAACTCCAAATCATTTCCGAGTTTAAACAACTCTTCTTCGACTATTCTCCCTGATGAAAGTTTCCACATATAACTTTTGTCCATCGCCCTATAGGCTTTCTCAACCTCCATTCGATTTTCATCACGCATTCTAAATGGCCCTTTCTAAATGGAAAAAGCAGAAATCCTTGTTATTCATAAAAAGTGTTAAAATCTCAATGAAGATATACCTTGTTTTCCTTTGCCACTTCCTTATTGTTGATCTTCTCTTTTACCTCTTCTTGATCATCGATCACCTCCTTCAAGAGTAGATGTGATGAGAATAGTAAACATTTACAGCTAACAACATATGCCAGATATAATTTACCTCATTATCTGCTGTATCCAAATCCGAATCGGCATCATCTTGTAATCCATGATCGGCCTAATAAAGATTTTCACAATTAGCAATTATCTGAATAGTAATAATTGAGCATAATGTGGATATTACCTCGCCCTTCTCGTTGTCTGTTTTGTTAGAAATATCTTGTTCAATTTCCGATTTCCGCAAAAACAGATTGGACGATTGTCGTTCGGAAGGACTTTGAATGTAGTTGTCGATCTCATTATTTAAATCCTACATAAAATAAGGGACATTAAAAATAAATTTGCAATTTAAGCATTAGCTATTTCTGCTGATTCTCACAAACACTAGCTAACAAAATGCATCTGTACCTTTTCCCGATCTCTTTTTGACTTATATGATTCGGATGATCCGGCAACGAACGTACTACCGGCTGTAGTTCCGTTGACAGTCCCATATATGGGCCCATGTATGGATCCATAATCAAAATAGGTCGGCTTATGGATGTGAGCTTGCATGCTCGCACATTCGCTCTCCCATTTCCTTGCAAGTTTGCGATCGGATTGAGGTTCCTGGAAATAGAAAATTCGAATATTCAGCATTATTCCTAACTACCATGTCTTAATTTACATCCGATTTCCAATCCCATCCGAACGTCAGGCAAGCTAATTGGTTTCCTGCGCCCAATGAGTCCAATGCTGGAAAGGCTAATTGACTTGAGGCATCAGGCAAGCTAATTGGTTTCCTGTGCCCCAACATTGGTTTGTGGCTCGGCTAATTGACTCGAATGGCAAAGAAGCTAGTTGATTCCTTGCCACGCCACTTCCTCAACTATTAGTTCCCTTGCTATAATACTTGTTAAAGAGAAACTGGGCTTTTTCTTTCCTATTTCCTTCCTCAAGGTTAATAATATTCTTAAGCCCTCTCAAGTATAAGTCTATTTTTAACCGGAATGATTCTTCTTCGCTTTCGGTTAAAAAACCTAAAAGACTCCATTCCTCGGGCTTTCGTTTAAAATAATCGTGTACTTTGTTACCTGACATTTATATTGTACTGTAAGGTTATTAAAAAAAATTTTTTTGACCCTTATCGTGTCTAATTTCCGTAAAAGGATAGACGAATGATCACATGATGATGACATATTTCAAAACAAACATAGTAACAAAAAAAATGACAGATCATGTGACTTCCGATCACATTCTGTCTTTCCGGAGGGGGTCCACTAAAGCCGGGTAGTATCATGTGATTTTGGATTCAATTCGGATCCAAATCATGTGAAAAATACACATGATAAGTAATATGTAAAAAATACACGTGATAAGTAAAGATTGTCTGAATAATTTTGATTAACAGATAACCATAATATTAATTGATTAACAATTGAGAATAAAGCTCATAATAATCAAAATAAAGCATATTTATTTTTTTGTAAAAAATAATAGTAATAAACATAATTATAAAATTAATTAACTTGTAAAATAATAAACTGTTATATTATTATCTTTTTGATACGAGTTCTGAGGTGAGGGTGAGTATTAAATCTAATATTACAAAAGCACATGATAAAAGTGACCACATACTTAAAGTGATATTTGGGAGAGTCTTTAAAAGATTTATTAACAAGAATATATTTACTATTATTTCAAAGTTAATCTAAAGATAGGTAATGATAGTGTTCTTGTTGTGACTAGCTAGAATGTAGCCCAATTCCAAAATGTAATTTCAAAACAGATGTAATAAAAAGTTTATTAACAAGACGAATTAATAGATCTTAATCAAGATTTATTTTACAAGAGAGATTCCTTAGAATTTTCTTAAAATTATAATCTACTAAAAATGCGAGTTGAAAACTAAACTCATAAAACTCAAACTAAACTAAATAACTAATTATCTGACTACTTAACTTACTAACTAACTTACTAACTGTCTGTCTAAATTCATTAGCTAAGATATATCACTTTTATATATTCTAGAGATTATACGAATAATACTTTTATTATGATACTTATATTAGTTTTGCTATAATTTAAATACTACTTTAGTTAATATCATAATATTGATTTTGTTATGATAGTATTATTAGTTTTGCTATGATAGTTTTGCTAACTTTGCTATGATAATTT
>CAJVPS010002112.1:0-13216 GCA_910591765.1 Ambispora leptoticha | reverse complement strand
AGACAAGATATTGAGATTTGTAATAATGAATTCTTTTGTCAAGAATTTTTTTAACTTCATATTCTTCTTTATTATCTGAGATAATGATTGTTAATAGTAATTAATTTCTATTAAATTCATTATTTGAATTATATTTCTTTAATAATAATATATAAAATACCAAGTATAATTTTATATTATATGATAGTTGTAATTTATAGACAATAAAAGATATTTTGATAATAACTTCAAAGAGATCTATGAACTTTGATATAAGCTTTTTGGTTATTCTTTATTTATCTATTAAAATTTCTATATTGTGAATAAAGAGAAGAATTTTGTTTTCAAGATTGAATTCTTCAAATTTTCTGTATTGATTTATGTATTTTGATTATCTTTCTTAAGCTTCTAGTAATAAATCTTTGATAATCTTTATCATGATATTCTAATACTTCATGAAATCTTGTGATACTATAATATTATTCTGAAATAACAGAATATTAATTAATATATGAGATGTTTATTCATAATTTAATTTAAATAATGTATAATCTATTAAAGTATTTTTACTGTTATTATAGATAAATTTTGCAGCTGCTAAATTTTTATTTTATTTATTTTATTAATAGATGATGTAAATTCTTAATATCTCTTTTAATATTCTGTTTAATCTTTCTATTTGGCTATCAGTTTGTGGGTGAAAGACTATAAATATTATAAGTTTTATTTTAAGTTATTCAAAAAGAAACTTTCAAAAGTAACTTGTGAATTTAACATCTCTATCTGATATTATAATTGTGAATAAGCCATACAATTTAAAGATATTTTCAAAAAAAATTCTTACAATATCAGATGTTATTATATTGTTATAATTAGTATTAAGTATATTCTTTTTGTTAACTTATCTATAAATATAACTATTACATTATATTCAGACTTGATGATAGGAATTTGAACTATAAAATTCATAATAATATATTTCTATTTATGTTCTGAAATAACTAAAAACTAAAGTGATTCTAAAGATTGCAGATTACTACTTTTATAATATTAACAAGATTTATAACTGATAATATATTTGTAAATACTCTTGTTTATTTTGAACTAATAGAATTATTAAGAAATTGTTGCATAAGTTTTATTAATTCTAATATATCCTGCAATTGATATATCATGAAATTTAAAAAGAATTTTTGTCTTCAAGTTTTTATTATCTGAAATAGCTAGATGACTTGTATTTTTTAAATATACTAACTCTTCTTTCATTTCAAAGTTTTTTATTTTAACTTACTACTTTGATATTGTACTATTGAAGTTCTTTAAGACTTCATAAATTTCTGTAAAATATTTATCTTCATGATATTTCTTTATTCAGTTTTCTTTATCTATCAGATTGGTAATAATAACTGAAATATTTGCTAAATATAATTGATATAAGAGTGTATCTGCTAATATATTATCTTTATCAGATTTATATTTCACTTTAAAATTACTGATCTGTAAAATTTCTAACTAGTAAGCCTGTTTCTTAAAAAGATTATGTTATATCTTGATATATTTCAAAAAGATATAGTTTGTAATTACTGTAAACTTTTGTTCTTCTAGATATGACTTTTAAAGTCTAATAGTATGAACAATTGCAAGTAGTTCTTTCTCATGAATCAGATAATTTTATTTTGCTAGTGAAAGTTTTCTTGACTCAAAAGCTATAGTTTAATTATTCTTATTTTGGTTTTGACTTAATATAACTTTAATAGCAAAATTTGAAGCATCTGTAATGACTATGAATAGTAATTTTGAATCAGGTAAAAACAAGACTGATGCTGATATAAGATATTATTTTAAGATATTAAATACTTATTATACTATAATAGACTATTCATACTCTTGATCTTTATATAGAAATATTATAAATAGTAAGATGGTAGCTGAAAATCTTTTATAAATTTTCTGTAATAGCTGGAAGAATAAGTAAAGTTCTAAAATATCAGTTAATACTGATCAATCTCTAATTATAATAATCTTTTTTTGATTAACTGAAATATTATTTGCTAATATAAAATATCCTAAATACTCTACATACTACTATATAATATTATATTTCTTCTATTTAGTATATAATTTATGTTTGTGAAGTATTTTTAATATAATTTAAAGATATTGAATATTTTTCTTTTTTATTTTACTATATATTAAGATATCATCCAAGTATATAATTATAAATTTATCAAGCTAATCATAAAATATATTGTTCATTAATATTATAAAGATTACTAATATATTAGTAAATCCAAAAGATAAGATCAAGAACTTATAATAGTGAGTTCTAAATGCTATCTTATATATATCTTCTTCTAATATCCTGAATATAAATCTAATTTTGAGAAGTATTTTAAGTCTATAAGTCTGTCTATCAACTTATTAACTCTTGGTAAAGAATAATAATTCTTGATTATAATTTTATTTAAAACTCTATAGTTAACACATAATCTTAATATATCTTCTTTTTTATGTATAAAAAGAACTAGTATTTTAAATAATAAGATACTAGAATGAATAAAATATTTTTGTATTAAATTAGCTAATTATTTCTTGAGTTTATTTATTTCAGTAAAGAAGAGTCTATAGATAGATTAAATAATAATTCAGATTTTGAAATGAGATCAATTTTATGATTAATTATTCTTTTGGATAATAATTAATTTAATAAGATTTCTGAAAATATATCTTTATATCTTTTCTTAATTTCTAATACTTCTGATGAAAGTAACTTTTTTTTAATATCTTCTTTATCTTTAGTATTATTAAGATATATAGTAAAGAGTTTTGCATCTGCAGGTAGATTAGCAATTTATTATCTTGAAATATAAATTAAATTGCAATTAGAACTGAATTTAACTTCATTATCTACTTGAACTTTTATTATCTTTGATCTATAGATAAAGATAATGATATTATTTTTTCAATTTATAATTAAATTGGCATAAAATAATCAAGATTTACCTAGAATAAGATTATATCTCTGCAACTTTAATATCTGCATATTTATCTTATATATTCTATATATATCTAACTTTAATTTATCAATTTTTATCATGATAATAACTGTTATCTTCTTGCCATTTGTGAGTTCAACTGTAATTAGTATTATTTTTTGCAATTTAACTTTATTTTTCTGAACAAATTTTTCATTTACAAAGTTTCTTAATATACTACTATCTAGTAATATTTATGTTAGTTTATCATTTACTTGATTATTAAATTTTAATAATCTTTCTCTATTATCTTCAAGATAAGTAAACTCAACTCTCTCATATGATGATGAAGATTTTTCTTGCTTATCTTCTATATTTGCTATTTTAATCTTTGATTTTGAATAATAATTCTTTGCAAAGTGATCTGATTTGTCACAATTATAACAGATGCTTCTGGACTTGTTATTCTTCTGATTATTATTATTCTTTTTATTATTATAATAACTTTTTGCTTGATTTAATTTCATAAATATAGGACTATTATTCTGATAACTTTTGTATTGATTCTGAAAGTGATAATTATTATTATTTTTGCTGAGTAAATCTAGAGATCTGTCCTATTTATATATTATTATATTATAGTAAATAATTAACTTTCAAGTATCTTCTAGAATTTTTGGTATCTGATAACTAATTTCTATTTTGATAATAGATTTTAAATCTTTTATAAAGTAAGTGACTTGGTTTAGATTATCTATGTTAGTTATTTAGCTAACTATATTTCTAAATTTAATACTATAATCTTATACTGACAGTTTGGTAAAGAAGGTGTAATTATCTATGAAGATATTATTAATAATATGATAATTGAAATACATCTTTAAGAGCTGTGACAAAGACTTTCCAGTTTTCAAAAAATAAAATACTATTATTTGTCTTGACTTTATTAAGATATCAATATAAAGTTATATTAGTTAAAGAGATGACAATATATTATATTTGAATTTTCTTATTAGTAATTTCTTGAGTCTGGAATATTATTTTAACTTATATTATCTAGATAAGTATATTTTCATTTAACTCTTCAGAATAGATAGATAGTTTTATTAAAAGACAAGATACAGATTTAGAACTAGAAGAATTATCTTCTTTTATAGTCTTGATTAATTTAGTTATACTTGTTATAAATTATGTGAATTATTCTGAGTTTATTTTGATAATATTATTTTTTATTAAAACTAAAATATGCATATATATGAAGTGTGTATGATATGTAATATATAAGATATTAAAGAGTGATATTTGTAATAATCATATTCATTACTATTAAGTTGTAAGATTATTTTATTAATATTTTTAATTAATTTATAATAATTTTAATTAATTTGATTTCTTTTAGTTTAGATCTTTATTTTGTACTATCTGTATAACAAATTAACTTTGTATTATATTTCTAATTTCACTCTAAATATATAGATAATTATTATATATTTAATATATCTAGATTTAGCATATTATTATTTAGATAATTACTATATATCACAATTATAAATTAAGATTATTAATATTTTTAATTAATTATTTTCTTATAATCTTATTTATTCTTTCTTTATTATTATTTAAATTTAATTTATTATATTTATAATTATCATTATTTATTAGATTATGATTAATTATCCTCTAGAGATGTGAATTAAGTTAATTAATTTTATTTAACTTATATATATTTTATTTATAGATCATTATTAATTTATTCGCATTTTATATTTATTTTTTTTCTTATAAATATGACCTGTCTGTTCTGTATTTTACCTTCAGATCTGAATATTTTTAAATAATAAAAATAATTATAAGTTATAAAATTAAAACTTATTTATATCATATTTTATCTTATTTACAATTATTAACAAAATAATCTTATATAATTACTTGAAAATATGCTTATCCATTATCAAGAATTGATAAAATGATGAATTCTCTTGGAAATGCTCACTAATTTTCATCTATAAACTTAACCTCTGGATATTGGCAAATTGAAATAAAAGAAGAAAATAAATCCAAAACTATTTTCATCTCCAGAGAAGAACTTTTCAAATTTAATATTATATCTTTTGAATTATGCAATATCCTAGTTACTTTTCAACATGCTATGAATATAATACTGAGAGAATATAATTAGAATTTTGCTAATGTGTATATTGATAACTTGAATGAATGTATTTTCAAAAGATTTTGAAAAATACTTAGATCACTTCAACAAAGTATTTTGCAAAATCAGAAATGCCAATTTAAAACTCAATTCTGAAAAGTATAACTTTTGCAGAAGAGAATTACCATTCCTTGAACTTGTAATAATGAAAGAAGAAATTTCTCCTGACCTATCAATAATTCAGAAAATACAAAACTTTTCTCAATCAAGAACTATTAAAGAACTTTGATCATTTCTTGGATTAGTTGGATACTATAAAAAATTTGTTAAAGAATTTTCTCAAATTGCTGCATCTCTATTCAAACTACTTTGTAATAAAAAATTATTTATTTAAACTGTAAATCAAGAAGAAGCTTTTCAATAAATCAAATAACATCTTATAACTGCACCTATTTTGATTTATTCTAACTTTACAAAGAAATTTTATCTTTACACTGATATCTCAGATTCAGAACTTGAATCTGTCTTATTTTAGAAAGATAAAGATGGAAGAGAACAAGTAGTTACTTATGTAAGTATTATCTTAAAGCCAAATGAATAAAAATATGAAGTAACTAAAAAAGAAATATTAGTAGTAGTATGAGTTATTAGATAATTTCATCATTACCTATTAGAAACAGTTTTGAAATTATTACTGATTATAATATCTTGAGATAGTTATTCAAAAATCAGTCAAGTTATTTTGCTAGAGTAAATTGCTAGATCATGTCTCTTATGAAATATAGCTTTATTATTACTTATTGATCTGAAAGAAAGAATCAAAATACTGATATATTATTCCAGATATATTCAAAAAATCATTAAACAATCTTACTCTTTATGATAATAACATGGATTTGATAACTTATTACAATTTATAATGATATTTAGATAATAAAACTTATTCTGTAGAATCAACTCTTGAATAATAATGCAAAATTTATAATTAAGTAAAATACTTATTACAAATTGATAGTATATTATACAAAATTAATAAAAGAAAAGAATCAACTATATCTCTTTGAGTTATCAAAGAAAATAAAATTAAAGCTATTGTTACCATAGTAACATAAATTTCTTTAATTTCATAATTTTTCAAACTTAGAAAATTCGACTAATCAATTGATCTTTAGACAAAATATGATTTCAAATAATATAATTAGTGTATCAGTTATAGATTCAATCATGATTTAATAATATTTTTACAATGTTCTTGCAATATTTTTGTAACATTTTAAAATCATTAATGAATAATTAGCTCCAAAATTAATAATAGTTTATTAATAGTTCAATAATAGTTCAGAAATGCTTTAGAAATAGTTTATCAATAAATTTCATTTATTTTCATCTTTTATCTTTTCTTTTTAGAACATATATCTTATCTTTTTATTTTATTTCATTATTTGTATTATCATTTAATCTATCACATATATCTTATTTCTTATTTTCACTTGTTTGTTTATTGATACTTTGCCTTAAAGATTGTAATTATAATCTAGAATAATAAATGAGTTTAAATAGAAACTTGTAAAACCTTAAAGATATATAAATATCTCTGCTCTGAGATCTGAAATAAATGTATTTGAATAATAATAATTCAATTATTATTAAAAATATTTGAGTTATATTTATCTTGTAATTTTCCTTGTAAACTTATCTTGATATCCTACTTTCAATTATCTCTTCTATCATAATAGATTATATTTTAATTGAAAAGATTCTTGATATCTTCTCTATGTGCAAAAGCTTGGATTTGATATTTGTTACCTCTGTTAAAAAAGGTTTGATAAGCTTCCCTACATACAAAAGCTTTGTTTGGCATTTGTTATCTTTATTTATTTGATATTGGTTATCTTAGTTTTATTTGTATTTGTTGCAATTGATTCAGTATTTGTTACTTAGTTTTTGGTATCACCCCTTAATTTAGTATTTATGATCACAATTTTATTTTATATTTTTATTTTACTTTATTTTTACCTTGTGTTAATATAATACTTGTAAGTATTAGTACTAGGAAATCTTTAGAATAATCATAATCCCCTTTACCTTTATAAATAATTTGATCTTCATTCTCAAAACTTATTATAAACTATATTCATGGTAAAACCTATCTTCCAGAATATAGTTTGTAATATTTGGTGCCCTCTCTATAAAACTCATCTGCCCAGAGATCCCAGTTAACTTATTTTTATTATTTTCATTTATTATTCATTTTTATTATTTTAAGGATTAGCTATTCTTGAGATATTAGTTATCTAAATAATTTATTAGTTTATGAGTACATATTATTCTTTTATTGGACTCCCAATTGACCTACATCTCAGTGAATATAACAGAGAAGACTCTTAAAAACTCTTATCTCATATTGAATCATACAACTACTGCTCTTACTGTTTTCTTGTTAATGAAAATTCAGATAGAAGATTTGTAAATTTTCTCATCTGGACTCAGGATTATTATATAGTTTCACATAATAAACTCTCACAGGAACTCTTTGATAATATTATACAGCAAAATCTTATATCTAATCAACTTCAAAGAGAAATTATTAAGTTATTAAACATCTTCATATTTGGAATTAAAATTACAGTTGAATAACAAACTTACCTAGTAAATAGTATTCTTACTGTTCTTGAAGAGATAGACAATTTTGAAACCCCTTCAACTAATCAGCTCACAGAATCAGAATATAAAAGTAGTAGTTCAGAAGATCCTGAAGAATTAATAGTCATAATCAAATAAATCCAATCTCAAAAGTCTCAATTCAAGAAAGAAATTATTATGTCAGATGGAATGGATAGTCTCATTCAAGCTCTTGGAGAACTTACTTGATCTATAAAGATATAAAGAATGGAGAAGATCCTTATTCTAATTCATAAATTTAAGGGTAATAATCAGGATCTAATTAAATAGTTATATGATTTTGAAGTAGTCACAAAATCCAATAGAATTATCAATGACAGAAAGATTGAGATAGTAAGAAAATATCTAGAGAAACCAGCTGCTGTCTGGTTTGACCAATGATTTATAAGTAACACTCTCAGATTAAGTGAATGGATAACTGAAAAGCATGATGATCATGACTTTACCCACAAATTTATTCTTAAATTCTATTTGTTTCATAAGATACAACAGTGGCAAGATGAATTAAAATCTTTGAAGCAAACTGGAACTATAAAGAAATACACTAATTGATTTATGGAACTAGGAAATAAAGTAGATCCAAAGAATGATTATTTAGAAGAATACAAGATTCAAATTTTTAAGAAAGAACTCAAACCTGAAATTCAAAAATGAGTTAATCTAAATGCTGATAATACTATAGAAAATATTATTAAAACTGTCAAAAATGTAAAAGAAGCTGATTCAGATCTACTCAAACAAATTTATTACCAAATTCAAGCTTAGCCAACTGGTAAATGAAGTATTCTCACTAAGATTTTGCAAGATCTGACCAGTAGGTTAGATTATTAGAATCTGGAAGAAGATATAATAATCAGAATAATAATAATAATCAATAATGAAATCAGCCAAGAGATCAATCTATTATTATCTGTTATACTTGTGGAGAAAAAGAGTATATCAGTAAATATTGTTCAAATAATATTCAGTTTACAAATCAGCAGTCTAATAACCAAAATGCTCCTCAAAATTGGAATAATTGAAATCAAAATAAAAATAGTAACAACAATAATTATTAGAACCAGAACATCCAAAACCAAAATCAGCAATCTAATAATTCACAAAACCTGGATACTACTTCTCTTCTCATCCAAATTCAGAATTTAACAGCTGCTTTACAAGCATTTGGCAATGGTCTATCAAGTAATTCATCCACCCAATATAGTTTCTCATTATTAGCAACTTATAATTATTTAGCTGGAGAAAGAAAATATCAAAGAATTATCAAAGAAGAAGAAGAATATGAAAAAGAAAATGAAGTTACTCAGTCTTTATCCAAAGTACCTGAAGAAGACAAAACTAACTTAAAGAAGAAGTAATGAAAAAAAGGAAGAGCACATCTTCCAATTCTAGCTAAATATGCAGAAATCTATAATATACTCAAAGATTTGATATCACAAAAAGCCAATATCACCATTGTATAACTTATCAAAACTTTACCTAAACAAAGAATTTGAATGTTAAAAGAAATAAGAAAAGAACTACAGAAGAAATTTAAATGAAAAATAATGTTCACCCAGAAGATCAAAATAATCTCAGCCTGATGTGAAGCCAAAGTTGGAAAAACTTCTGTAGACTTGATTGTGAATACTGGAACATCAGAATATGTTATCAGTTATGAATTTCTCAAATGATTAGGAATGAAGATTCAACAAAAATCAAATATCTCTATGTTTAATATTAATGGATATTTTAAGTAACCATTAGGAGCTATTGATAACTTTCCTATCACCATTGATGGAATTATAATTCTAGCTGAAGTGGATATTACTGAAGCTCGAACCTATAGTCTTATAGTAGATATAAATTAGTTAAACAAAATTAATTCTAAAATCGATCTAAAGAAAAATATAATAACCTTTGATTGGAATGGAAAAAAAGGAAGAGTATCAATTAAATTCATCCATAAATAATGAAATACTATACCTGAGGATAGTAATGATAATACAGAAATATCTTCTAGTAAAACTTTTGATAATAAGATTGAAATTAAAGATCAAAATCTAAAAGATTATAATTTTCTATGGTGAATATCTGATAAGCCTTAAACTCAGATTCATACTTCATTTAGATAATTTAATGATATAGACTTTGAAAAAGTTTCCTACCTGATAATAAACTCAATTCCTAAAGTTAGAAATATTAAAATATTTGAAGAAGAAATACAAGTTAAGAATACCACTCTCACCTAGGAAGAACATTTAAAATTGGAAAGAAGATTTCAACAGACTTACTATCAAAGTTCTCAATAGACTTTTTATTAGAGAGATCCTGCAGCTGAATGTTGATGTCATCATAAATTACCAATATCCAAACATGAATACTCTCAATGTTTTGATGATCTAGTTATCTGGATTAATATCAAAATGAATATCTCAAATAATTTATTAACAATTTTACTCCAGAATAAAACTAAAGACTGGTAGTTAGAAGTGGAATATATCTGAGAATCAGAGAAAATACCTATCACTGAAGAAAAGTTCTTTTCTAAAAGTGAAGCTCTACAAAAAATTGAAGCTGGATGAAAGAATAGTTAAATATTCATATTAAAAATACTTTATGGATAGTGAAACTATTTCAGAAGCAAAAGATGGAAATGAATCTGGAAAATAATTTTATACTGATTGTTTTATTCAGCAACAACTCAATTTATCTGCTTGTGATTATTGCAGACTTCGAGATAAAGCTAGACACTTAAGTAACTTGAGAATATAATAATGTTAAATATTTTTGTGACTACACTGAACAATGTGTATACATATTTAATCATGATGGTTGGCAAAAAAATAATAGTACTATTAGAAAATTGAGAAGTAATGGTAACTTGTTAAATATTTACCAGTAGTATAATGAAATTGGAAAAGTAATACTCAACTGATATATTACTGATTATGATGAAGAAGAAGAGATGCAATATATTATCTATGATAGATCTGAAGAAGAATCAGCTCAAGAAATCTTTCTGGTCATCTATCAACAACTATCTTTATTTCAAAGAAAATAGCTTGCTTAATTAGAATATATTAATATGAAACTTTGCAATGAATGTTTGATTTCTTGTGATTCAGATATTTATGAAAATTGTATACAATCTGAACAATTTAAAGAATCACTAGAAGAAAATTATCAAGAACCAGAAAAAGAAGAGAAAGCTGAAGATAGTGGTTATAATTCAATTAAAGAAATACTAAACAAATATTATATAGCATCTGGAGATTATAAAGATGAGATAAAAAAAGAAGAACATCTCGAAGAATAATTAGCAAATTTAATGATCAAAATTTATAATGATGAAGTCAAAGAAAAAATACCTGAATGAGTCCATAAACATGATGCAGGCTTTGATCTTAGATATCCTGGAGAAGAAGTCATCTTGGTTCAATCTTATCAAACAATTATGATTGATTTTTATTTGGTAATTGAAGTTCCTATAGGAATTGTTTGTCAACTAATATCTTGATTATTACTAGTCAAGAAAGGAATTGAAGTTAAAGAAGAAACTATTAATGCTGGATATACTGGAAATATTAGAGTTCTTTTATATAACAATTCTAATAAACCTTATGAGATCCAGCCTAATGAATAAATTATCCAAGCAGTCTTTTTATAACTCACCCCAATTAAAGAAATGACACCTGTAGATACCAGAAAAGAATTAGGAGAATCATCTCGTAGAACTCAAGAATTTGGATCAACTAGTAAGGATAAAATGGAAGTGTACTTTCTAGATAAAGAAGAAATCACAAAAGTAGTTGAATAACAAGAATTAACACTTGGATAACAAGATGCTTTATATAATCTGTTACAAGTCTATAAAGATATTTTTGTATTAGATCTAAATGAACTTGGATAAACTAATATAATTCAACATTCAATTGATACTGAAAATGAAAAATCTGTTTGTCAAAAGTCTTATAGAACAATCTTACCTGATCAAGAATTTATTCATGATAAAATTTAATGAATGTTAGATGCAGATATTATTCAAAAATCTAATAGTTTCTGGTCTTACCTATTATAGTAGTAGCAAAGAAAAATGGCAAGAAATGATTTTATGTTGATTATAGAAAACTCAATACTCTCACCAAGAAAGATGCTTACCCTTTACTATGAATTGATAAAATGATGGATAATCTTGGAGATGCAAAATGGTTTTCATTTATAGATCTTATATCTGGTTATTGACAAATCAAAATGGAACTATCCAATATTGAAAAGATAACCTTTATTTTAAGAGAAGGATTATATGAATTCAAAGTTATATCTTTTGGATTTTGCAATACACCAGTAACTTTTCAATGAGCTATAGATAGTATACTTGAAGATTATAACTAGAAATTCATCATGGTCTATATTAATGATATAAATGTATATTCAAAAACTTGGGAAAAATATCTGAAACATCTACAAAAAGTTTTTCAATGAATCAAAGAAGCTAGATTAAAACTCAATTTAGAAAAATATAACTTTACTTGAGACAACTTATTCTTTCTAGAATACATTATTACTCAAGATGAAATTTCACCTGATTCCTCAACTATTCAATGAATTCAAGAGTTTTCTACTTCAACAAATATTAAAAAGCTTAGATCATTCTTAGAACTAGCTGGATATTACAGAAAATTTGTCAAAGAATTCTCACAGATAGCAGTATTATTATTTAAACTTTTAAAAAATGATATCATTTTTGTTTAGACCATAGATCAAGAAAATATATTTCAAACTTTGAAGGAAAAACTTATCTTTATTCCAATCTTAATTTATCCTAATTTCATCAAGAAATTCTATTTCTATACTGACACCTCTAACTCTGAACTTGATGCAGTATTATTATAGAAAGATGATGAAGAAAGAAAATAAGTAGTAGTCTATGTAAGTATTTCATTAAAACTAGTAAAAAAAAATTATAATGTTACTAAAAAAGAAGCTCTGGCTATAGTCTGGACTATTAGACAATTTTGACATTATCTTCTTGGATCTCTTTTTGAAATTATTATTAATCATAATATACTTCAATGATTATTTATTAAACAAGTTAATTCTGGATTTCAAATTTCAAGATAAATAATGACCATAATAGAATACAATTTTATAATCACCTATAAAGCTGAAAAAACTAATTAAAATACAGATACACTCTCAAGAATATATTTACAGAAGTAGAATACCAAACTTACTTAATTAATTAACTAACTGGAATAATTTTTACTAGATGACTAATTAAACAACTTACCCAAATCTAATTGATTTAACATAATAGATTTAATAATATATTATGATTTAATGAGATATTTAAAAAATGAAAGTTATCCTATAGGATATACTGGAGAATAGTAAAAGAAAATTCATCAGCAATTAAAATATTTTTTTATTATTAATGAAGTATTTTATA
>CAJVPS010002111.1:0-13216 GCA_910591765.1 Ambispora leptoticha | reverse complement strand
TAAATAAGACAGAATTAAAATTTTATTTTGAAAAAATAATTTATTAATATTTATCTGAGGTACAAATCTTTTTGCACTAATCCATAACTAGAGATAGAAATATTATGATATTTTTTCAAAATTTGAGTTCTCAGAGTTTTATCCTTTGAAATAACTAATTAATTAATATTCTTCAAGTAAATTTTATTATCTCTTAATTTAAAATAACATATTCTTACTTGTTGCTTTGATGTAAATACTTCAAAATTATGTAAAGTTATCCAGATTTTCTTGAAATAATTATCATTTTCATATTCTTGTTATAACTTTTCATTATTGATAAGTTATACAAAGATTATAATAATATTATTTGCTTGTGATAGATAAGATAAAGCATTAGTAACTATGTTTTTCTTTTCTAATTTATATTTAATAATAAAATCATTAACTTGTAAAGTTTTCAGCTAACGAGCTTGATATTTAGAAAGATTATATTATATTTTGATATACTCAAGAGATGTATAATTAGTGATGATAATGAATTATTATCCTTCCAAGTATGATTTCCAAAGATAAATAGTATGTATAATAGCAAGAAATTCCTTTTCATGTATTGAATAGTTTTGTTTAGCTAAAGATAATTTATATAATTTATAAATAATAGATTAATCTTCTTTTTTATGATTTTGACTAAGAATAACTTCTATAATAAATTTAGATACATCAGTTATAATTGTGAAAGATAGTTTAGGATCTGGCAAGATTAAGACAGGTACAGTGATTAAATATTATTTTAAATTATTGAATGCTTTTTATTCAGGCTCATTCCAAATATATTCTTGATCTTTATAAAGTAAAACTATAAGTGGTAAAGTAATTGCAAAAAATCCTTTTAAAAATTTTCTGTAGTAACTAGTGAGATCTAAGAATAATCAAAACTCAGAGATATTAGTTGATTAAGACTAGTTACAAATAGCAGCAATTTTACATTGATCAATTGATATTTTTTGATCTGAAATAAAATGATCTAGATATTTAATATATTACTTGATAAATTCATATTTCTTTAATTTAATGTAAAATTTATGTTTATGAAGTTTAAAAAGAATAATATGAAGATATTAGAAATATTCTTTCTTAGTATTACTAAATACAAGAATATTATCAAGATAAATAATAATGAATTTATCCAAATAGTCATGAAAAATATTATTCATAAAAGTTATAAAAGTTATAAACATGTTGATAAGACCAAAGAGAAGTACAAGAAATTCATAGTAATCATATCTTGTCCTAAGTGCAATTTTATGAATATCTTCTTTCTTGATTCTGATTTGATGATATTCAGAGTAGAGATCTAATTTAGTAAAATATTATGCTCTAGTTAAGCAATTCATTAATTCATCAACATGAGATAAAAAATATCAGTTTTTAATTGTAATTTTATTTAAGATATGATAATTAATACAAAGATAAAGAGTTCCTTTCTTTTTATGTATAAATAAGACAGGTGCTCCAAATAGTGAAAGACTTGGATGAATAAAATCTTTGCTAAGTAAGTTAGATAGTTATTTTTTTAGTTCATTCATTTTAATATAAGACAAGTGATATATAGGATGAGATAGTAGTTCAGAGTCAGATATTAAATCAATAGTATGATCTATAGTACATTTTAGTGATAACTCATTAGAAAGTGAAGTGAAAAATACATTAGTAAATTCTTTAACTAATTGAGTAGCTTCATAAAAAATTATTACTTCTTGATATATTTTTTTTATAACAGCACAAATTATAAATAATTCAGTATTAGGTAGAAGTTTAGCAAATTATTATCAAGATACATAAAATGAGTTGCAACTAGATGCAAGTTTATCTTTACTAGTATTGATCTTGATTACTTTATTATCATAATAAAATGTCATGAAATTATTATGCCAGTCAATAGTGGAATTAATATGATAAAGTTATAATTTATCAAGTATAAGATCATAGTATTGAATATTAAGAACTTGAGTATTGATATTAAAGATATGATATGTATTCAGTTTTAGTTTTTTAATTGCTATAGATGAATTAACTTCCTTTTTATAATTATTAGCAAGTTCTATAGAAATAGAATTCATGGTATGAGTTTGTAATTAATTATTTTTAATATATATTTCATCAATAAAATTTTATGATACTTTACTGTCAAGTAAAATTCAGACAGACTTTTTATTAATATAACTATTAAATTTCAAAAGTTTCTCATAATTATTTTCAAGATAAGCAAATTTGATATTATTATTATGTTATATAGTAGTTATAGTATTATTATTATTCTTAATATATTTCTATCTAAACTTATTTACTACTTTAGATTATAATTACAATCTTTAGGGTAAAGAATCAATAAATAAATAAGTAAAAATAAGAAATAAGATATATGTGGTAAGTTAATTGATAATATAAATGATGAAATAAAATAAAAAGATAAGATATATATTCTAAAAAAAAAGATAAATAATAAAAATAAATAAAATTTATTACTAAATTATTTATGAAATATTTCTGAACTATTATTGAACTATTTGTGAATTATTATTAATTTCAGAGCTAATTGTTTATTAATGATCTTAAACTATTACAAAAATATTGTTAAATTATGACTAAATTTATAACTAATATATCAATTATATTATTTAAAATCACATGTCTTCTAAAGATAAATTGATTAATTAAATTTTTCAAGTTTGAAAAATTATGAAATTAAAGAGATTTATGTTACTATAATAATATTTGATCTCTTTAAGTAAGTTGAGCTCTAGCAAAACTATTAAATTCTTTTCAAAATTTTTTTAATTTCTTTATTTCTTATATATATCAGATCATTATAAGTAATTCATTAAAAGTTATATACTTTTTCAAGTTCACTTTTTTCTAATAGCTGGTGAATTCATTTCTCAAGAAGAAAGTATCTTCTGATTGAAGTAATTTCTTTGATTATACTAATTCTCTTTGTAGTTTCATTAGTTTTTAAGAGTATTATCTAGATATCTCTTTTAATAATTATTCAAAGTAATAATATCTAATGAATTGTGATTCATCAGAATGATTATCACAATTTTCAAAGAAGTCATTAAATATAGTCTAAACTCTTATTTTTTAGCTTTGGTCAGATTAAAATTAATAAGTAATATTTGTTACTATTGCTATTCTTGAAATTTTAGTATTGATTATATCCACAAATTATTTTATTCTAATGTTATTCTGTGAATTACTTGTTAAAGTTGAGACTTCTTTTATTATTGATTCCAGTTTTTAAGGTATTTTCAAGATTATACTGATATTGAGTTATCTTCCAGTAACAAAATCATAAATAACTTTTTGATTACTGTCTTTCAGTATTAACTGATCTTTATAAATTTGTAAAGTTTCACAAAATTTATTATCTTTTAATTATTGATGAAGGGTCAAAATATTTTAAATAAAATTAAAGTTATTAAAAAAAGTATTTATCTTTAAAGAGTTAAATATTAACAAGAAACTAAGTTAATTAATAAGAATATAAAATAATTAAAAGTAATAAAAATTTAAAGAAAATATTAAAGTAAAAGTTCTATATTTATAAAATAAAATTTTTTTATAAGTGATCAGTATGTACGCATATATATACTACTAAATAAGATTTGTGTAAATTAAGAGATAAATAAATAATTATTATAAGACTAAAAATTTATTCTTTATTTTCTTCTTCTATTATTGATATTTCCATATGTTTAATAATTATTTTTAACTCAAATTATTTTTCTTTACTGTGATAAGACTTCAGTTAAGTATTATTAAAAGTTTTGTATAATAACTAGTCATATTGATTTCATAATTTGTAAGCTTCATTGCCAAGAGTTTCATGAATATAGAACTATTCTATATTCTATTATGACTGAAATTTATTTCTGTAAATAATATATTATTTCATATTATATACTAGAACTTTATTACTAATTTCAAATTGTGTGATTCTTTGTAATTTTGATTTATATCTTTCTTTTATTTGTTATTGCTATCTTTTAATTTGATTTTATATTATATTAATATCATCTGATAAATAATGGATTAATAAAAATATTTAATTTAATATTTTATTTTTCTCATTTTCATTTTTTGCTATTAGTAATGAATATCTTAAATTAATTAATAATCAAGCATCTTTTCTATAGGTCAAGAAAAAAGATTCATATTTGATGATATTATTTTAAAGTATTCTATATATAAATAATATTGATGGTATATATACATCTCATTATTTATCTAATATAATATAATATTTTTGAAGTATTCTACATAAAGTTTTGTTAAATCATTTTACTATTCTATTAGTTTGTGAGTAATATAGTAATAAAAACTTATATTTAATTCCAAATTGAGTGATGAGTTCTTCAATTACTTGAGCTGTGAATTCAGTTACTTGATCAAATTATAATTCTTTAGAATATCTATATCTACAAATTATTTTTTCAAAAATAAATTTGATAATTATACTAGCTTCTTTATTTTTACTTCAGGCCATTTAGTGAGTGGATCTATTACTACAATAATATATTAATTTCTTTTCTTGATTATTTTACAAGGGCCAATAAGATTGATTATAATTTTATCAAAAGGCTATCTAACTTTAATAGAATGTAAAGATTATTTGATAGTTCATCCATCAGTTTTTTGACAAGTTTTACAAGATCTAACAAAGTTTTTTATATCTGTTCCTATTCTATTCTACTAATATCTAATAGCTATTTGTTGATAAGTTCTATCAAATCTAAAATGTTCAGCAAGTAAATCTGAATGTATACTAGTTATTACTGCTTTAATTTTATTTTTTTCAGTACTCAAAGTGATGTAATAGATTTTTTTCTTCTATTCTTTTTATAAAGTACTTTATTAATAATTAAAAAGTATTTTGATTGCTGATGAATTTTCTTTTGCTATTCTTCAGTATATTCTACAGGATAACTTTTATTTTCTAGATATCTCATTAAGTCATAATATGTAGTTAAATCTATTTGTGTTAAATTAATCAGATTTAGGTAATCTATTTAATTAGTTATCTAGTAAAAATTATTTCAGTTAGTTAATTAATTAAGTAAGTTTAATATTCTATTTTTGCAATATATTCTTGAGAGTGTATTTATATTTTAATTAATCTTTCCAGCTTTATAGGTAATAATAAAGTTATATTTCATTATGATTATTATTTATCTTAAGATTTAAGATCTAGAATTAACTTGTTTAATGAATAACTAACACATTGTGATCAGTAATAATTTCAAAAAAAAATCCAAGAAAATAATATCAAAATTATCTAATAATCCAGATTATAGCCAGAGCTTCTTTTTCAATAATATTATAATTCTTTTCTACTGATTTGAGTGAAATACTTATATAGACTACTACTTATTCTCTTCCTTCATTATTTTTTTGTGATAATACTGTACCAAGTTCAGAGTTAGAGATATCAGTATATAGATAGAATTTCTTTGTAAAATCAGGATAGATTAAGATTGAAGTAAAGATGAGTTTTTTCTTCAAAGTCTGAAATGCATTTTCTTGATCTATAGTCCAAATGAAAATAATATTATTCTTTAAAAGTTTAAATAATAGTATTGCTATCTATAAGAATTTTTTAATGAATTTTTTGTAATATCTAACTAATTCTAAGAATAATTTAAGCTTCTTAATATTTGTTGATATAAAAAACTCTTGAATTTATTAAATAGTTGAGAAATCAGGTAAAATTTCATTTTGAGTTATAATGTGTTCTAAGAAAGATAAGTTATCTTGAGTAAAGTTACATTTTTCTAAGTTGAGTTTTAATTCAACTTTTCTAATTTGTTGAAAAACTTTTTGTAGATATTTCAAGTATTCTTCTCAAGTTTTTGAGTATATATTTATATTATCAATATAGATCATGATAAATTTCCAATTATAGTCTTTAAGTATACTATTCATAACTTATTAAAAAGTTGCTGATACATTATAAAGTCCAAAAGGTATAACTTTGAATTTGTATAATTCTTCTCTAGAAATAAATATTGTCTTTTCAATACTAGATGATTCCATTTTGATCTGCCAATAGCCAGATATAAGATTTATAAATAAAAACTATTTTGCATCTTCAAGATTATCTATCATTTCATTAATTCATGGTAAAGAATAGATATCTTTCTTGATAAATATATTAAGTTTTCTGTAATTAACACAAAATCATTTCTTGTTATTTTTCTTTGCTGCTACTATAATAGGTAAGATTCAGAAACTACTGAATTTTTGAATAATATCTGCATCTAACATTTATTAAATTTCATCATAAATAAATTCTTGATCAGGTATAGTTGCTCTGTAAGTCTTTTTACAGATAGGCTTTTTATTTCTAGTATTAATTGAATATTGAATAATATTGATTTATTCAAGTTAAAGATAGCTCCTTAACTATTGTAATGCAGTAACAAATAAAGTATTATCTAGTTATAACTAGTTGTAACTTATAAAATTTTGGAGCTGCAACATATTGTAACAGGTGATAAATAAGTATCATATACTTGTTATACTATCTTTAGTTCAAGTTTATTTAGATCTAATGTAAAAATATTTTTATATACTTGTAATAGATTATGTAAGGTATCTTGTTGTCCAAGTATTAATTCTCTTTATTTAATTACTTTTGTAATTTCTTCTTTATCTAGAAAGTATACTTTTATTTCATTCTTTCTAGTTAATCCTCATTCTTCTCTGATATTTACAGGTATTATTCTTTCAATTAGAGCAAGTTGTAAAAAGATTGCTTGGGTAATTTATTCATTAGATTGAATTTTATAAGATTTATTAGAATTATTATACAAAAGAATGCCTATATTTTCAGTATATCCAGCATCAATAGTTTCTTCTTTAATTTTAATTCCTTTCTTAGCTAGTGATAATTAAGATATTAATTAACAAATAATTCTTATAGGAACTTCAATTATTAAATAAAGATTAATCATAATTGTTTGGCAAGGTTAAATCAGAATTACTTCTTCTTTAGGATATCTAAGATCAAAACCTGCATCATATTCATAAGCTTATTTAGATATTTTTCCTTTATCTTTATTATTATATATTTTGATCATTAAATTTACTAACTGTTCTTCAAGTTATTTTTCTTCATCATAATCTTTAGATGCTGTATAATATTCATTTAAGATTTCTTCAATTGAATTATAATCACTATCTTTAGCTTTTTCTTTCTTTTTTGATTCTGAATATTTTTCTTCTAGTAACTCTTTAATCTGTTCAGATCATACATAATCTTCACAAATGTCTGAATTACAAGAAATCAAACATTCATTGCAGAATTTTATATTAATGTATTTCAGTTGAGCTAATTATTTTCTTTAGGAAGGAGATAGTTATTAATAGATGATCAGGAAGATTTCTTGAGCTGATATTTCTTTAGATTTATTATAGATAATATATTATATCTCTTCTTTTTTATCATATTCAGTGATATATCAGGTAAGTATTGCTTTTTCAATTTTATTATATTGTTGATAAATATTTAACAAGTTATTATCACTTCTTAATTTCCTGATAGTGTTATTATTTTTTTATTAATCATCATGATTAAATACATACACATACTACTCAGTATAGTTGCAAAAATATTTTACTTCATTATATCTCCAGGTTACTTCAAGTATCTTGCTTCATCTCAAAGTCTATAGTAATCACAGGCAGATAAGTTGAGTTGTTATTGAGTAAAGCAGTTAAAGCAATATTACTTTTCAGATTCATTTTCATCTCTTGCTTCTGAAATAATTTTACTATTCATAAAGTATTTATAATATAAACATTTAACTACTCTTTCTTCTAGCTTTAATTTTCATAAAGCTTTACTTCTTGAAAAGAATCTTTCTTCAGTAATAGATATCTTCTCTGATTCTTGGATATATTCTACTTCTAATCACCAGTCTTTAGTTTCATTCTGAGGCAAAATTATTAATAAATTATTTGAAGTATTTATTTTGATATTAACTCAGATAACTAGATCATCAAAGTATTGAGAGTATTCATATTTGGATGTTAGTAATTTATGATAATATCAATATTTAGCTGCAGAATCTCTCCAATCAAAAGTTTATTAGAAACTTTAATAGTGAGTCTGTTGGAATTTTCTTTCTAATTTTGAATACTCTTTTCAGGTAAGAGTTATATTCTTGACTTGAACTCCTTCTTCAAAGATTTTAATATTTCTAACTTTAGAAATTGAGTTTATGATTATATAGAAAACTTATTCAAAGTTTACATCATTAAATCATCTAGATAAAATATAAATCTAAGTTCAAGATTTATCAAATATTCATCATAAAAAATTATGATCTTCTAGATCTTGATTTTTAATTTTGAACTTATTATCAGAGATTTTACTAAAAGATATTTCTGTATTATCATTACTATCTTTAGATATAGTATTTTGTTATTCATGAATAAATTTGATTAATACTTTTTCTTCTTCTCCATTCTAATCAAAAGTCATTATATTTTTCTTCAGATTAATTTTAGTATTAATTTTATTTAATTAATTCATATCTACTACAAGACTGTAAATTCAAGCTTCAGTAATATTTACTTCTGCTAAAATTATGATTTCATCAATAATGATAGGAAAGTTATTAATAGCTTCTAATAGTTACTTGAAATATCCATTAATATTAAACATGAAAATATTAAATTTTTATTGAATCTTTATTCCTAATTATTTGAGAAATTCATGGCTGATGATATATTCAGATACTCTAGTATTCATAATCAAATCTATAGAAGTCTTTCCAACTTTAGTTTTATATCAGACTGAGATTATTTTAATCTTCTGAGTAAACATGATTTTTTGTTTGAATTTCTTTTGTGATTCTTTTTTTATTTCTTTTAACATTCAAATTCTCTATTCAGGTGATATCTTGATAAGTTGAGCAATAGTAATATTGGCTTTCTGGATTACCAAATCTTTAAGTATGTTATAGATCTCTGCTTTCTTGACTAGAACTGAAAGATAGGCTCTTTTTTTCTTTTGTTTTTTCTTTTCCAAATTGATTTGTCTTTTTCTAATACTTCAGATAGAGATTGAATTATATTATTTTCTTTTTCACTTTCTTCTTCTTCTTTGACAACTCTAGCTCATTTTTTTCTCTAGCTAGATAATCATGAGTTACTAATAATGAGAAACTAGTTTGGGTAGATAAATCACTAGATGGATCATTACCAGATACTTGCAAAGCAGTTGTTAAATTTTAAATTTGAGTGAGAAGAGAAGTAATATCCAGATTTTGTAAATTATTGGATTGCTGATTATTATTTCAGATATTCTGATTCTGCTAATTATTATTATTATTATTATTATTCTGATTTTGATAATTCTAATTTTGAGAGATATTTTAATTATTAAATAACTAATTTACAGATTGAGAGTTGTTTGAACAAACTTTACTAACATGTTTTTTTCCTTCATAACTGTAATAGATAATAGCAGATCTGTTATTTGACTGATTTTATTGCTAATTATTATTATTATTATTATTATTATTATTATTATTATTATTATTGTACCCTCTAGTCATACCAGAAGAAATATTAGAAAAAGATTAACAAAAATTCAAAAATAAAGCAAAGCTATACTTAATAAAGAAAGAAATCTTATACAGACATAATAAGAAAGAACTAGAATAATTCTTGAAAGTAATTAAAGTTAATGAAATAGAAGAAGTATTATTTAATAATCATGCAGTAATACATACTAAATATTTTGGTATTGAAATAACTTATTATAAAATTACTCAAAATTATTATTAGTCAAAGATGCATTTTGATATTGAAAACTATATAAAGATATGTAATATATATCAATGCAAAGGAAAAACCAGAAGAAATAATGCACTATATTCTATAGAAAGTAAAGAATTTTTTGAAAAGATAAGAATAGATCTAATTAGGTCACTCATGTCAACAAAAGATAATTATAAGTATATAGTAGTTGCTATAGACTATTGTATCAATTGGGCAGAAGCAAGACTAATTTTAAATAGCTTAACAGAAGTAATAGTACCATTTCTATATAAAGATATTTTCTATAGATATAGTTTTCCAAAAGAAATAATATCAGACAGAAAAATAATCTTTTCTAATGAATTGATAAAAGAATTATTTAAAAAATATCAAGTTAAACATCATCTATCAATATTATATTATCCTCAAATTAATAAGCTTATAGAAAGATTAAATAGAATATTATGTGATGTTATTAAAAAGTTAGTTCAACTATATGAGAAAGAATGAGATATATATATATCTTTAGTACTTTTCACTTACAGAACAATAAGATAAAGTTCAATAAAATTTACACCTTTCTATCTTATCTATGATAGACAAGCTATCATGCTATTAGATCTTAAATTAATATCAATTAATAATGAAGAAGATATTACTTTAAATGAATTAATTAAAAGAACTTGCACTATTATAGATAAATTGAAATTAGACAGATTTATCACTTAACAGAATATATAAAAATCTCAATAAAAACAAAAAGAAATTTACCAATAAGATAAAAATTATTAATCTTTCTTTATTAGAGATAAAGTCTTAATGAAAAGAATAGAAATTTAGTATTAGTATCATGAAAAATTTACTCAGAAATGGAAAGGATCATATTATATTCATTAAGTTTTTAATAAAGATGTCTATAAATTAAGAATATTAGATGGTAAAATTTTTAAAAATCCATATAATGATGATCATCTGAAGCTATATCTTGAAGATAATAAATTAGAACCTAGAATTATTATAGAAAATTAAATACCTCTAGCTCTGATAAATCAAACTTTAGTACTGATAAGCCATAGCTTTTACTGGTATAAAGAACTAACTAAATAAAAACAAAACTCTATCAATTTTATAGTAAATCAAATAATCAATATGCCTACTCAAAGTCTTAACATTCTATTAATAGAAGAATATTATCATCCCAAAAATTATTATCCAAGTATATTATTCATAATTAACTCTTTAGAGTATCACATATTTATAACTCTAAATATTGGGATAACTCTTTCTACACCAGTCATCAATATTATCAATGTCTAGAAGTTAAAAGAATTATTCTAACTGAAGATTAGTTAGAATAACAATATTAAAATTATCAGTATAGTTTACAAAATTATTACTATTATTAATATAGAAATAGAAAAAGAATGAATTATAGAGATTGTAAATTATATTTCATCAATAATGAAGAAGAAAAGTTTATTATTAATCTTACAAAAGAAGATAAAGAAGAGATTACTTATTCATCACAAATTAATTTTCAAAAAGAAGAAGAAATTCTATCTCTTGATGCAAGAAAAGGATAGAAAATTGCTCACTTTATTACTTATCTTGAATACTATTAAAATATAGATGAGAAACTATATCTATCTATATCCTCTTGGGAATATATTGAATTAAAAGAAGAGAAGTTTCTTTCTCATTTCCCATAATATTTGAAAAGTCTGATATCACTATACAAAATACATAGCTCTGATCTCAGAAGTCATGATTTAACTTCAGAAGATAACAGAGCCAATCAGTATTTAAAATATAAAGTTATCCAATCTGCTGATTATTAGTCAGATGATTAAGAATATAACAAAAGAAATAATGACTTACCTATTATTCAAGAAACTAGAAATAAAGATAATAAAGTTATTTATGAATATAAATAAGATATAACCAGCATCTTATAGATTGTAATAACTGATAGAGATAAAGAGAATGATGATATAATGTTATAACTCTCTTTCACTCTCTCAGATTCTTGAAATTTTGAATTTTGAGAATGAAAGAAAGCTCAATATTAATTTCAACATCCAAATTACATCCTTATAATAGCCAAATATTAATATAATAATAATCACAGCTTAATAAACAAGGCAGATAAGAAGAAATATTAGTTTCTCAAAGAAATGATATTTTATAATATAACGACAAGACAAAAGAAAAACAGAAAGTGAATAATAAATATAATAGAATAATACTATTATCTTCATCAAGCTGGCAAAACATATAAAGAAATTATATTGTCAATAATAATGAAATAGATGATGAAAAAGTGTAGTCTCACTATCAAAATAAAAGAAAAATTAATAGTAAAATAATAAATAGATACAAAAATAAAATTAATATAAAGAATACCAATAGAAATTATATGGCTATACAATCATCTGACATAATACAAGATTATACCAACTTCTAGAGCTGTAGTAACATGACCAAAATTATAAAATTATATATTATAGTATGAAAATTAGGTATAAAAATTAGTTTGTATTATAATTCTATTTGTTTGGAAAATTCTTTTTTATATAATCTTTCTGAAAAATATATTAATCCAGAATTTTTGTAATCCAAATTAATTATATCATATTATTCTTTAATTTATTTTATTTATCTTGTATCATATTTATCTGTAGAATATTATTTATTATAAATAGTCCTTTTTATTTAATTATTTAGTAGAATTTATTTTTTTTATTTATTCAAACTCTTTATTAAAATGTTACTAATATGCAAATCAAGAGCAAAAGTTATCTTAAATAATATTATACTAGAAATAGTAATAGCAACCTCTTCTAATAGAAATATAGACTTTAATATACTCTGAACTGATCAAGAAATAATTAGCGTAATAATGAGTACAAATTCAATCAGAGAAAAACTATTTCTTTATCACAAACTTAGCTATATTATAACTAGAAATATATCATCATGATATTGAAAGATTATTAGTAGAGCTAGTAGATTATTTTAACATAACTCAGAATAATCAATTTTAAGTTTAAGAAAGTTATTATTGACAAAACTTGGAAGAATAACAAATAATAACTTTGAAGAACTATTAAGTTTAGTAGAAATTTGATATTTAGCTTTAAATTTTGTGAAGCAAAATGCTAATGAAGAGAATCTTGTTGTGATATGAACTTTTAGTAAAATATTAGTTAACTTTATTATTGATTGTTTTATATTACAATATAATTAGATGAATAATTATTTATATCTTATTGGACATTAGCTTTAGAAAATATTATTTGTAAATATTTTTAGAAGATTTTGCAAACATAATGATCATGATAAAATTATTATAGTAAAGTTAGCAAAACTATCATAGCAAAACTAATAATACTATCATAACAAAACC
>CAJVPS010002110.1:0-13216 GCA_910591765.1 Ambispora leptoticha | reverse complement strand
ATATCTAATAACTTAATTAAATAAGATAGAATTAAAAATTTTATTTTGAAAAAATAATTTATTAATATTTATTTGATATACTAATCTTTTTATACCAGATCATATTATATTATTAAAATTCTTTAATACTTTATATATTTCTGCAAAATATTTATATTCTTTATACTTTTAAATTAATTCTTCTTTATTAATTAAATAGGTAATAATAATAATAATATTTGTCCAATGTGATTAGTATAAAAATTTATCTGTAATAATATTATTTTTGTCAAATTTATACTTTACTTTAAAATTACTAACTTATAAGATTTCTAATTAATAAGCTTATTTTTTGAAAAGATTATTTTGAATTTTAATATATTTTAAAGAGATATAATTTATAATAACTATAAATTTTTAATCTTTTAGATATAACTTTCAGAGTTTGATAATATATACAATAGCTAATAACTCTTTCTTATATATTAAATAACTTTATTTAGCTGGTAAAAGTTTTCTTGATTCAAAGATTATTAATTGATTACTCTTATCTTGATTTTGGCTTAATACAACTTTAATAATAAAATCAGAAGTATTTATAATAATTATAAATAGTAATTTAATAATAAAATTAGTATTATAGCAAATTGATAAGTGGATTTTTACTTGAATTTACCTTAACAATATAGAATTAGGAGAAACTAAATTAATTAAGGAGTGAAGAGAGAAGAAACTTTTAATAATGATAAAGATTTCTAAGATCTATATCAATATTTATAAATATTATCTTAACAAAGAAGAAAATAAATAAAAAATAAAATAAATCAAAGAAATTATAAAGATCAGCTTAGTAAAGCTATTAATAATTAATATAATTCAAGATTTAAAATGATTAAATAGTAAAGTTATTATTAATTAAAGAAGACTATAACTAAAGAAAGATAAAAACTAAAATACAAAAACTAAATAACTAGACAAAAATAAAGTATAACTTATTTATAATAGAGATCTTTTATTCTTAAAAACAATAAAATAAATAAAATGAAAAGTATGACTTATTTATAATAGAGATCTTTTACTCTCTTAAAATAATATTAAAAATCAAAAATTAATATAATATTATAATTTAAAAATCAAAATCAACTTTATATGGTCAAAGAAATAAAACTGAGAAAAAGAAAGGGACTAGTATAATTAGAAAAGGAATCTTGTAAAAAGATTACTATTATTATGATAATAAGCTTTTTAATTATATTTTTCAAATAATTTAATCTAAAACTATTTATTTCAAGCTGAAATAGCAGATTCTTTTATATATTTTTCAAATACATAAATTATTATAGTATTACTAACTAATACTATCTAATATATATATTATAATTAAAATACTATAATATAAATAATTAGAAATATATACATTAAAGTATGTTGAAGATGTTAAAGAATATTAAAAAATATTAAAAAATATAAAAGTATATGAAAGAATATTGAAAAATATAGAAAGATATTTGTGATCAATATTTAAATATAACTATTTTACCAAAATTAAAAAATGATCTTTCATTATACTATTCTATTATATATATAAATATTATATTAAAAAATATAAATCTTGAATAAAAATAAAATATAATATTTAAAAATAGAAATATGATAGTAATATATGATATAAGAATAATGATATTTATAAAATAAATAAAAATTATAAAAAAATATGATTTTACATAATCAAAGAAAGATTAAAAAATTAAGAAATTTTATATTATTATAGTAATATATAATCCTCCAGAAAATTTTTGCTTCTGCAAAAATTAATTAATAATCTTTAATAGTTCTTTCTTATTCAAGTGATACAACTTGAATAGTATAAATTCAAATTAATTATTAAATACTTTTTTTTTAGATTTATAGATAAAAAAGACTTTATAAGTAATATTATATAATTTATTATATATATATATTTTTTCCAAGAGTATCTTCAATATTCTTTTTAATTTCTGATATATCTCTTGAATATTTTTGTAATTAAACTAAAAGTATATATTTAAGTTTATAATATTAAAATATTATTTGATAATTGTTGTTTAGCAAATTATTGTAGACTGATAATATAGCTTCTTTAAGTTAAGTTAGCCAGTCTTTTTCTAAAGTAGATTTGACTTCTTTAAATATAGGAATAGATAATTTAGATTTTTTTTAGAAGTTATTAAACTATCAGAACTTATGAATTCTGATTTTTCTTTAATATCTTCTTTTTTAATATTAGCTTTGAATTCATCTTCTAATAAAGTAATAATAAAAGTATTTAACTAGTTAAAGTCTAAGTCAGTAGTTATATTAACTGATTTGACAGATACTTTAAGAGATTTAATAATCATTTGAGATTCCAAGAGAAAAGTATTATCAATTTCAAGATTTTTAGTGAATCCAGATTATATAAGTAAATTCAAGAGTGAAATATTAGTTTCTTATCTTGTATTATTACAGACAAGTAATTTAAAGGATAAGAAAATAATTATTCCAAAAGATTATTAAGTAAGTATTTTCTAATAGATCTTTTCAAGAGATTTGTTCATTTGAAAGATAATCCAAATAGATAATTGAAATATGATAGAAATAATAAAAGTAAAAATATAAAAGTATTTGAAAAGATATAAAATAATAAAAATAAAAAGTAATAGATAAAAATAAAAATATGAAAGAATAAAGAAAAAGAAAAAGAAAATAGAGAGAATATTTATATAAAATCTGAACTAAAAGTCTATTATAGATAATAAGATATTAAAAAATATTGGGGTAGATAATTATAAAAATAGATAAAAATAAGATAAAAAAAATTTTAAATATAGAAAAAACAAAAATTAAGGAATGATCTATATAAGTTACTCAATAATAATTTGTGATTCAAAGTAATCTTGATGATTATGATAATATTTGAATTATCTTCTATTAATAGAATACTTGTAAATATTTTTATTCTGATCATGAATTTTGTAAAAATTATATCCAGCATAGTTATAAATATAATATCAGTCTTTACTTTAAGTAAGCTGAAATTTATCTCTAATTATTAAATATTACTTTATGTTAAATATTAATATTTTATTTCTAATTTCAAATATTATTTTATTTTGAATTTTGTCATTATATATTTGAGAATATTATAGTTATTATTTTTCTATATTTTGTTTTGCTTCTAATATTTATTGAGATAACTAATCTACTATGTGATATATTTATTGTATTAATTTTTCTTTTTTTGTAAAATCTTTTTCTAAATGAGCAGGAATTTATAATTTAATTAGTAATTTAGTATTTTATTTATAAGTTAAGAAAAATAATTTATGCTTTGTTAATTTATTTGATAAGTAAAAAGAATAGCAAAAATGAAGATATCTCATTCTTATTCATATTCTATTATCAATTTTTATAAGATCATACATAGTATTCTATTAAAATATTTTATTATTCTATTTATTTATGAATGATAAGATAAAGAAAATTTATATTTGATTTCAAATTTTGCTAATAATTCTTTAATTATTTTATTAACAAATTCCAGTCTATTATCTAATTAAATTTTTTTAGAGTATCTATATTTACAGATTATTTCTTTAAAGATAAATTTTGCAATTATAGTAGCTTTCTTGTCAGAAATTGCTTTAGCTTCAGGCTATTTTATAAAATAATTTATTACTATAATGATATATCAATTTCCAGTTATTATTATTTTACTAGATTTAATTAGATCAATTATAATTTTGTTAAAAGATTATTTAATTTTAATAGGATATAAAGATTATTTAGTAGTTCTTTCACCAGTTTGCTAACAGATTTTATAAGTCTTTATATAGTTCTTTATATTAGTTCCTATACTATTTCACTAATATTTAGTTACAATTTATTAATAAATTTCTTCATATTCAAAATGTTCAGATAAAGAACTTGAATATAAATTAATAAGAATAGCTTCTATTTTATTTTTTTTTGATAATTTTAAGAGATATAGTTGGTTCTTTATATTAATTAATTTTGTATAATATGCTATTAATTTGTAAAAAGTATTTTATTTGATTATATATTTTATATTATTATTCAAGAGTTGATTCTATAGGATAAGTTTTATTATCTAAATATTATTGTAAATTATAATAAATTATTAAATTTATATTATTATTATAAAGAGAAAAGTTATTTAATGATTTTTCAAATATATTTAGAATAAAATATTAGTATTTTGATTCTTTCTTTCAGGTTAATAAGTAATAATAAAGATATATTCCATAAGAGATATGATCTATCAGTTTATTCTAGCAGAATGATTTTGTTGATTTTTAAATAATCATTTCAAAGTATTATAATCAGAAATTATTTCAAAAACTGTTTCAAGTAAATAATAATGAAATTATCTAACAATTCATACTACTACTAATACTTCTTTTTCAGTTATTATTTTTTTTCATTTAATTTCAAAGTAATACTGATATAAGTGACTATTTGTTTTCTTCTATCTTTATCTTTTTGAAATAAAATAGCTTCAAGTTCTGAGTCTAAGATATCAGTATAAAGATAAAACTTCTTTGTAAAATTAGGATAGGTACAATTATAAGATATTATTTAATTTATTGAAAAACTTCTTCTTATTCTATAGTTTAAATAAATAATTTTTTATTTTAAAGTAATTTAAATAAAGAGACAGTAATTTGAGAAAATTCTTTTATAAATTTTCTATAATATCTAGCTAATCCAAGAAATAATCTTAATCCTTTGATAGTTCTTGATTAAGAAAAATCTTTTATCTTCTAAATAATCAATGAATCAGAAAAAATTTCTTCTTTAGTTATTATATATCTAAGAAATGATAATTCTCTTTTATAAAAGTTATATTTTTCCAAATTGAATTTTAAATTGGCATTTCAGATTCTGCAAAATACTTTGTTAAGATAATTCAAGTGTTTTTCAAAATTTTTTGAGAATACATTCAGATTATCAATATATATATTGGTAAAATTCTAATTATTTTTCCTAATATAGTATTCATAGCTTATTGAAAAGTTGTTAGAGTATTATATAATCCAAAAGACATAATATTAAATTTAAAAAGTCTTTCTCTAAAGATGAAAATAATTTTAGATTTATCTTTTTCTTTCATTTTAATTTGTCAGTATCTAGAGATTAAATTCATAGATGAAAATTAATGAGTATTTCCAAGTGAATTTATCATTTTATTAATTCTTGATAATGAATATATATTTTTTTAGATAATAATATTTATCTTTCTATAATCAACACAAAATCTTTTTTTCCATTTTTTTGAAATTACAATAATAGGTAAAGTTCAAGAACTAGTTGATAGTTAGATTATATTTACTTTTAATATTCTTTGAATTTCTTTTAATATAAATAATTAGTTTAAAAGAATAATTCTATAAGATTATTATTTGATAGATAACTTATTTTCAGTATATATTTCATGTTAAATTATATTACTTTAGCCAAGTTAATATAATTCAGTTGCAAAAATATCAGCATTATCTTCTAATAGTTGAGTAAGGAGTTATTTCTGTTTAGCAGTTAATTTTTGTTATTCAATAACTTTTTCTTCTTATTCTTATTTCAAAAAATAAATATAAGCTTCTTGATGATTAATGAATTCAAATCTAACTATTTTTTAACTAGATTATTCTAGTTCTTCTCATATGAAAACTAATTTAAGTTATTCAACAGGAATAAGTTATAGAAATACTAATTGAATAATTTTCTGATCAGATTCAATAATATAATCATTTTCTAAATTATTTTGAATAATAATACTAATATTTCTAATATATTCAAAATCAATAATTCTATCTTTAATATTAATTTCTTGTTTGGTAAGAAATGAGTAAGATATTACTTGATATACAACTTCTACAGAAATTTTTATAGTAATATAGATATCTATTAATATAACTTGATGTGATAGAATTCTGATTACTTCTTTTTTAATATAATAAATATCATATCTAGTATTAGTAAAATATACTTTTTTTAATAATTTTTCTTTATCTTGATTATTATAAACTTTGATTGTGTGGTAGCTATTATTTTATTTCATAGAAATATCTTTTAAATAATTATTAAATTGTTGTGAAAATTTATTATTAAGTGCTTGATAAATAATATTGAATTTTTCTTGTATTTTATTTAATTTGAGTTGAAAAGATTAATTTGAAATAGGAGTAAAGTTAATTTCTTTGATTTTACTGCTTCTTATTGAATTAATTTCAAAGTCATAGATTATTTTTTTTATCCAATTTAGCTAGAGATTTAGATTATATACAATTATCATATTTATTATTATTACAGAGAATTAGATATTCTTGGCAGAGTTTTATATTAATATAATTTAAGTAAGTTATTATCTTTGATTAGGACTAAGTTATCAATAAATATATTAAAATATTTCAATAGTAAAAGCTTCTACAGAATTCTTATAAATAATTTTATAAATAAAATTATCTTTATATATAAAGTAAAACAGAATTGCTTTACCAATTTTATTATATTTATCATAAATTTTTAATAATATTTCTCATTCTCTAAGCTTATTAATTATTCTAATATTCTTTCTCTATTTTTTATAATTAAACTAATAGATACATTGATATTTATAAGTATAAAAGTATCTTTTCTTATAACTTTCAGTAATAAATATTTTTCAGGATTTATTATATTTATCATATTGAGAACAGGTAGAAAGATTCAATTATTTTTTTCTAATATAATTATCATAGATAATTGCTTTTTCTCTATTTATTTTAAAGTAAATTTCAGTATAATATTGATTTATATACTTTTTACACTCTTTGTATCTTTCAATCTGAGAATTGAAATGAATTTGTTATAAAATGAATTGATATAAATCAAAACTTTTCTTGATTCTTTTATTAATGAAGAGTTCTTGTTCAACTTCATCAGTCTAATCTTTATTTGTCTTGAATTCAGCATAAAAAGATTTATGAATTTTGATCATTATTTAATTAGCAAAATTATTATAGTATTAATAATATTAGTGATCAGATATAAAAAGATTTTTATAGCATTAGCATTAACTATTTGATTCTTGCCAGTCAAATAACTATCAATTATTCTAATTGTATTTTGTATGAACTTTTTGTCAAGTTATTTAAAAACTTTTCAAATATATTTCTTTTATCTAATTTTAATTCCTTCTTAATAGATTTGTACTTTATAAATTCTTTTAACACTTTAGATAATTTGAAATGATATTTCTCTAAAATGAACATCTTTTAAATTTTATTTAGAAGTTTCAATAGGGATCCAAACTTTTTTAGTGATAACTTCAACACTATTATCATCTTGAATTTCTTGTTATCTAGAGATTATAGTATTCTAATTATCATATTATCATATAAGAAAAGTCTTCTTTTCCAAGTATTATTTTTCAAATTCATTTAAAATCTTCTTTTGATTCATCTTCTTCAGAACTTGTATCTTCAAATATTGATTTTCTTCTATCATTATGAATAAATTTAATTAATACTTTTTCTTTTTGATTATTATATTTAAATATTAAAAGCTCTTTTTTGATATCAATATTAGTTTTGATCTTATTTAAAAAGTTTATTTTAATAATTACTAAGTATATTTTAGCTTTGATTACATTTATTTCAGTAGAAATTACAATTTCATCAATATTCAAAAGTAAATTATTAATAACTTCAAGAGATTATTTAGATATTCTATTTATATTAGATATAGAAATATTTAAATTGCATTATATTTTCAATTCCATATTCTTGATAAAGTTATATATAATAATATATTCAGAGATACTAGTATCAATAATTAAATTAATAATATTCTTTTTAACTTTGGCTTTATATCAGACAGATGTGATTTTGAGTTTTTATTCAAGCAATACTCTTCTTTTTCTTTTCAACTTGAATACTAAGACTCAGTATATTTCTTTTGATAACTAAGTTCTTTGTGAAGATAAGATCTAAATAAGTTGGATAATAGTTATATTTGCTTTTTGTTGAGTTAAATCTTTTAAAACATCATATAGTTTAGTTATGATAGCAAGTATAGATAAAGCAATTTTGCTTTTCTTTTTGCAAATAGTTTTCTTGATAAGTTCTTTTTCAAAAGTTTTAGATGATCTAACATTATTTATATTCTGATCAAAAATAACTTTAGAAGTTTCTTCTTATTTATTTTCTTTATTATTATTAGATTTCTCATTTTTATTAACAACTTCTTTATAGAGTTAATTTACAGGTCTGATTTTATAAGAAGTAGTTCTGAAATTTTTGGATTTTCTTTTAGTAGTCAAGTATTCATATATATCAAGTAGCAAATTTATATTATTTGATTTGACAGTTAATATCTGAATACTATCAGTAAGAACTTGTATTTGAGCTAATAGTACATTTTAATTATTATTAATATTCTGATTATTATTAGTATTTACCTAATTTGATAACATATTATTTTATTGCTGATTATTTTTATTAGTTTTCTGATAATTATTTTCAAAATTATTCTAATTATTCTAGTATAATTATAGCTAAGAATAGTTAGAACAGATATAATCTGGCTTAGCATAATTATAACAGATAGAAACTGATTTGATATTTTGATTATTAGATCTATAATCTGAATTATTTTTGTTATAGTTAAATTCTTTATTAGTTTTAATACTTTCTATTTATTGATTGAGTTCTTAAAGTATTACTAAAATAATATTTAATATTAAATTATCTTGGATTTGAGATTGATAATATCTATAAGTTGATATATTTGCATCTGCTTTCTCTATACAGTTAAATCTCTCTAAATACATGTTCTATAAGTGCACACCTTCTATAAATAAACCCTTAAATCTGGTTCTAAGCTTGTATTATAATACTAAATACACATCCTCTATATTCTGCATGTGCAATAAATTTTTAAATAAATATAATTTAAAATATCTCTGTAAATACACTATCATGTAATTTTAAGTGTTGTTGGTCAATAAAATTTCAAGATCATATGTTACATGGAAAAATCAATAAATTAAAAAATCAAATTTTCTTGGCAAGATTTTTCCTTTCGTGTTCTGATAATGCTTAACTTTCTGGTACCATAACCTAATCCTAGCATATGAGAAGGAATTTTTTGTGAGTAAGGAGTCATTTGTGGCCATCTTTAGTTTAGAATAAAGAATTAATTATTTTAGAAAATAGGTAATAAGTTTTCTTTTATTTGGTGATGTCAAAAAAAATTATATTAATAGATGCTCAAAAATATAAGCTATATATCTATGTGTATAACAATAAAAGAATCCAATTTGAATATGTAAAATGGATTGAAGACAGATAGGAGGTTAAAGTTAATGAATCTATAATTATTCAAATCTTTCAAATCAAAGAAAAATGACTTTCTAATAAAGTTATAAGTCTGGAAGCCAAGCATCATAAATTCATTACCATTTTAGAACTTGAGCTAGCAGTTAAGGAATTCATATTAATTTACTAGCATCGAATCATTCTAAGCGATATTATTATAATCGAAAAAGCCAAATTATTAATAAATAAACTTGAAGTTCCTGAAGATAAGTTATAATTTTCTTTCGGATGGCTATAAAAATTTAAGGACCAAAATAGAATTTATCAAAGAAAGCTTCATGGAGAAGTATCATCTGTCAATCAAAATATTATTATTGAATCCCTACCATTATTGTGAAATATATGTACTGAATATTCTCTTGACTGGATTTATAATATAGATGAAACCAGACTTTTTTACTGATAGATTTTTTTAATTATTTTTTAATTATTTTTTTTTATTAATTTTTAATCATATTGCAGGTTGAAACTGGATCGAACCTTAGTAACATGACATCTTGCTGGATGTAAAAAAATAAGAAACATCTCTCTATAGTATTATATACAAATGCTGATGGATCTCACAAATTGAATCCTCTTATAATTGGCAAGTATGCCAATCTGCAGTATTTTAAAAATATAAATCTTAAGAATTTGTCCATGATATATCAAAATAATGTCAAGTCTTAAATGCTTATGATTCTTTTTCAAGAGTGACTTTATGAATTTGATTTTTAAATCTTATAAAAACACAATAGCCAGCACGTTCTTTTACTTCTTGATAATTGTTCTAGTTATATTATAGCAGATTTAACTCTCTGACATGTAGACATTCATTTTTTTCCTCCAAATATGACTTTGAGAATACAACCTATAGATGCAAAAATAATAATAACTTTTAAAAAAGCCTATTATCATTTTCATCTCTGGTTAGTATTTTTATTTATTTATTTATATTATCATTTTATTATGGTATTGAACAAATGGATTATCAACTTTTGAGTGAGTGGGTTATTGGATACATAGTATTGGATGAATAAGATTAAAGTTATTATTAAGACTAATATAATGATTATTTGGAGGATCTTTTGAATAGAAGGTAATATGTATACATATTTATTATCAATAATTGAGATTGAAATGAGGAAATCTATTAATTGTTAATATTTTTCATGAAAAATAATTATTTGTAATTTATTAATATACCTGGACCTTTAGCTATTTATGATTATTAATATTTATTTTAATTTTTTTTTCAATTTCTAGGTGGATGTTAGAGCAAGTCAAAGCAGGCAATCTTATACAAAATTTAAAAATGAACATTCTTCAAGCAATTTGGTATATCATTGAGACTTGGAAAGAAGTTTTAGCTAAAACTATACGTAATTGTTAACATTATACAAGAATTCTTCTAGTTAGCACTAATATAGATATTCATAATCTTTCAGATAATATTCATAGAACTGATAATTCAATACTTAATAAGCTTATTAGTATACTTGATATACTTTATCTCCCTAATGTAATAAATGTTAATGAGTTCCTTACTATTAATTATGAAAATCTTATTTACAAAATTCTTCTGGATGATCAGCTTATTAGGGAGCTTGTATATATATTCAAAAAGAATAAAAGTATGGAGAAGAATATTGAAATAATAGATAAAGAGAAGGATGATAGTATTGAAGCTACAATTATTAGTGGTAGTTTAACATTAAAAAATTTGGAATATCTTCAAATATTTTTGCTTCAACAAGAGAATTTAGATGAATAATTAAAATTAATCAATATTCTTGAAAAATTTATTAGAGGAAAAATAATTAGTTCAGCTTATTAGACTTGTATAGATGAGTACTTTAAATAAAAAAATTGGTTTTATTATATTTTATAAATCATGATATTACTAAATTATTCATCAGACTGATCAGTATTGATTGAAATCACTATTTGATTAGTTGATTATTATAATTTCCTCTAAATGCACACTCTCTTTAAATGCATGTTTATGATTGGTCTCCAGAGGGTGTACTTAGGGAGATTTGATTGTATTTTTTATAACTTATATTATATTTAGAAAAGTTTTATCAGTTAAAATCTGAATCTATTTTTTAATCTCTGATTTAAGTTCTTTTCTGTAAGTACAGATTTTATATTCTTCTGGATATTTATTTTCAGAATTTACTTTATAAAGTAAATTAATAAATTTATTTATATATTCTTTTATAATATTAGTTTATTATAGGATTTCAATCTCATCTTGCTATTAATTAATTCTTTCTCAGATCTGAAAGTAGATTGTAAACTAATAACTAAAATTATGTGAGTGATCTTGATTATTATTCCATATTATCAATCAGATGACATTATCTCTTCCTCTTTTATCATACTATAAGACAGTAGTATCTTCTAAGTATCTTCTAATTAGTTGTACTTTTTTGATATTTGTAATATTATTAGCTTGAATGGCAATATTAAAGTTTTTAAGTCACTCAGTTAAGTCTTGATTATTTTTTCAGTATTTTCTGATTAGAATAATAATCTTTTTCATAAACTAATTATTTTGATTAGCTATTTAATTAATAAGTACTTCAAGAGCTTGAATAAGATTATTTAAGTTATTTGGTTAAGCTATTTAATTATTTTCTTCTTCTTCTGTTATTTGTAAGTTATTATTTTCTAAGTCAGTTTGAATATTTTCTTCTGAACTGAAATAATTACTATCTTTTTTTGATTTTGGAATTAATATAATCTGATTAAGAGATATTGATATATCTTTTGAGTTTTTGACTTTGGAATAGTATCTGTCAATATTACTATAATTAGAAGAAATTCTTGATTGAAAAGTAAAGTCATAATAGATAAATTATTGATAGAATTATTTAATTAAGTTGAGTTATTCTTCTTAAGTATTGATATAAAAATATTTATTAGTTGTACTATTCTTTATTTTAATTGACTAATATATATTTTACTAAGATCAAGTTAAATTAATTCTTGAAATAATAAATATGTAACTTGATTAATTGATACTGTTCTAATATTTTCTATAAGTAAGTAAAATATATAAAATTATAAAGAAAAATTAGATTAAAGAGGATGATAATAGGGACAAAAGTCTTGAAAAGATATTCTAATAGAATAATTAGAAATTTGATGTGTCTAAAAATAATAATTAATAGATAGTCCAATAAAAGAATAATAATTAGTTATGAAAACTCAAGACACAAGTATTTATTAATTATAGATAATAAAAGAAAAGAAATATTAAAAAGAAATATAATAAGAGTAATAAAAGAATATAATAATATAAAAGATATTAAGAGGATTTTTCTTCATAGAGAGAATATTAAAAATATGTTATGATGAATTGATAAGTGGATTTTTACTTGAATTTATCTTAATGATATAAAGTTAAAAGAGACTGAATTAATTAAAGAGTGAAGAGAGAGGAATCAAACTATAACTTTTAATAATGATAAAGATTTCTAAGATCTATATCAATATCTATAAATATTATCTTAATAAAGAAAAAAATAAATAAAGATAAAATAAAATAAATCAAAGAAATAAGATCAGCTTAGTAAAGTCATTAGTGATTGATATAATTTAAAATTTGAAATGATTAAATAGTAAAGCTACTATTAATTAAAGAAAATTATAACTAAAGAAAGATAAAAACTAAAATACAAAAACTAAATAACTAAACAAAAAAAAAGATATAACTTATTTATAATAGAGATCTTTTACTTTCAAAAATAATAAAATAAATAAAATAAAAAATATGGCTTATTTATAATAAAGATCTTTTACTCTTAAAATAATATTAAAAATCAAAAATTAATATAATATTATAATCCAAAAAT
>CAJVPS010002109.1:0-13218 GCA_910591765.1 Ambispora leptoticha | reverse complement strand
ATAAATAAGAAATATAAAAATATGTGAATTTGCATAACTAAGAAAAGATTAGGAAATTAAGGAATTTTATGTCACTATGGTAATAATATATTAAAAATATATCTATAATATTATATATATTACTAGAAAATAAATATATAACAAATTATAATTTTATATTTTATATTTAAAAATTAATCTTTAATTTCTAATCTATATGATTATATAATATTTAAGTAATAAATTATAGCTATCTTGATTAATTATTATTTATATATAAACAATTTAGATTAGATAAAAATTTAAAATAAAATAATTTAAAAAAAATATTAAAACTTTTCTATATTTCAATATATATAAATATAAATATTTACTTATTCTACTAAAATAATAAATATAAATTATAATTTTGAAAGTAAGAGATTAGGCCAATATAGATTTATAATTGTCTTAATCAATTTTAATTAAAAATTTATATCTGTTAAAATGTATTAATCAAATATAAAGAAGATTTTTATAATAATTTTGATTAGATTATCTTCCTTTAGATCTCTTTTAGTTTAGATCTTTATTTTGTATTATCTGTATAACAAATTAGCTTTGTATTATATTTTCAAGAAGATCAATTTCACTCTGTATAAACAGATAATCATTATGTATTTAATACATCTAGATTTAGCACTTTGTTATTCAAATGATTATTATATGTATTACAATTACAAATTTAGATTATTAATATTTTAATTAATTATTTTCTTTATAATTTTATTTATTCTTCTTTTATTACTATTTATATTTAATTTATTATATTTATAATTATTATTAATTATTAGATTATGATTAGTTATCCTTTGGAGATGCAAATTAAGTTAATTAACCCATATGTATTTTATTTATAGATTATTATTAATTTATTTATATTTCATATTTATTTCTTTCTTATAAATAAGATCTCTCTGTTCTGTACTTTTACCTTCAGATTTGAATACTTTTAAATAATAAAAATAATTATAAATTATAAAATTAAAACTTATTTATATTGTATTTTATCTTGTTTACAACCATTAACAAAATAATTTTATAACTTGATAGCAGCAGATATAGTTATTATAAACATTACTCTCTAATATCTTATATCTTACATATTACATATTATATATATATACTTTATATATATATTTTAGCTATTATTATTAAAAATTTAATAAAGATAAATACAGAGCAATTTATATAATTCATGACAAGCATTACTAAATTAATTAAGATAATTAAAGAAGATAGTTCCTCTGATCCTAAACCCATATCTCATCTTTCAGTAAAATTTCTTATCTACTCTGGAGAGCTAAATGAAAATATACTTGTCTGAATAATATAAATTAAAATAATATTCCAGGCTCAAGGAATTACTGATGAGAAGACTCAGATACAATATATTACCACTTTCTTGACAGATGTAGCTTTACATTAGTATCTTAATAAAATCAAGCTAGATAATAATATCTTACTTTTTGAAAAACTGGGATTTCTTTGTTATAGCTCTTAGAAATGCATTCTAATCATCACATTATTAATAAATCTTCATAGATAACTATATATTCTTTGCCAAACTGGATTAATACAAGACTATAGTACTAAATTTAGAAATATAATTGGTCAAATAACTGATATAAGTGATTTAGACCAAGTCACTTATTTCATAGAAGGTTTAAAATTTATTACAAAGATGAAGATAAGTTATTAGATATCAAAAATCTTAGAAAATACTTGAAAATTAGCTATTCACTATATCATAGCAATATATAGGTAATACAGATCACTAGATTTATCAAGTAGAAATAATAATAGTTATTATTTACAGAACTAATACAGAAATAATAGCCTCATACTTATAGAACTTGATCAGGCAAAAAGTCACTATAATAACAGAAAGAATAATAATAACTAGAAGAATAACAAGTTCAAAGGCATAAGTTATAATTATGATAAATCAGGTCACTTTATCAAGAACTGTTATTCAAAATCAAAGATCAAAATTATAAATATTGAAGATAAATAAGAAGAATCTTCATAATCTTATGAAAGAGTAGAATTTACTTATCTTGAAAATAATAGAAAAAGATTATTAAAATTTAATTTCCAAGTAAATGGTAAGCCAGCATGAGTATTACTTGATAGTGATGCATCCAAAAACTTTATTAATGAAAAGTTTTTACAAAAGAATAAAATTAAATTGCAAAAGATTATACCAATTACAATTGAATTCACAGATAGCAAAAAGATAATGGTCACTATCATGACAAAGATTGATAAGTTAAAGTTAGATATCTATAGAATATACAAGATGGATATATAGGTATTGAAATTGTAGAGATATGATCTTATTCTAGATAAATCTTGGTTGTTTCATGCCAATCTTACCATAAACTGGAAAAACAATACTATAATCTTTACCTATAGATCCAAGATAATAAAAGTACAAGCTGATAATAGAGTTAAGTCAGGCTCAAGCTGCAATTCAATATATATTTCAAGCTAATAAATTACCAATCTATCAGTAGATGCAGAGCTCTTCATATATATCTTAACAATACTAAAAATAAAGAAGAAGCAAAAGAAAAGTCACTTTCACCAGAAGTATTAAATATAAAAAGAAGATTTCAAGATGTATTTCTGGAAAACTTACCAGTTATCACCTAAAAGAGTAATTGATCATAAAATTAATCTCATCTCAGGATTTGAATCACTATTCAGACCTACTTACAGACTTTTTTTCATAGAGATAGATGAGCTCAAGAAATAATTGACTAATTTGATACAGAAAGATTTCATTCATCTAAGTATCTTATCCTTTAAAGTATCAGTTCTTTTTGTATATAAGAAAGAAAATACATTAAGTTTATGTATTAACTACAGAGCTTTGAACAAAATTATTATCAAGAATTGCTATCTCTTATCAAGAGTTGATGAGTTGATGGATAGATTTACTATATCAAAATACTTTTTAAAGCTAAACTTATATTTAGGTTATCACTAAATATATATTACAAAAAAAGACATATATAAGATAGCATTTAAAACTCACTATGAATATTATGAGTTCTTGATTCTATCTTTTGGTCTTATTAATACACCAGCCACTTTTATAATGCTCATAAACAATATATTTTATGATTATCTTGACAAATTTGTGATTATTTACTTAGATAATATCTTGAAATATAATAAAATAAAGAAAGAGCATATTAAATATCTTCAGACTATCTTAGAAATACTTCACAAATACAAATTATATATCAAGTAAAAGTAATATAATATTATATAATAATATATAGAATATCTTGGACATTTCATCTCAGCAGATAATATTTCTGTTGACCAAAGAAAAATTGTTACTATTAGAAATTAGCCAGTACTAACAAATATATCAGAACTTTACTTATTCCTAGATCTTGTAAGTTACTATAGAAAATTTGTAAAAGATTTTTTAGCAATTATCTTACCACTCATAGTACTTCTATATAAAGATTAAAAGTATAAATGGTCTATAACAGTATAACAAGCTTTTGAATAACTAAAGTAATATCTCACATTAGTACTAGTCTTGTTATTATCTAATTCAAAACTACCATTCACAGTTATTACAAATACTTCAGATTTTATTATAAGAGCTATGTTAAATTAAAACCAAAACAAGAGTAATCAACCAATTACTTTTGAATCAAGAAAACTTTTACCAACTGAACAAAACTATCTGATTCATGAAAAAGAATTACTTGCTATTATACATACAATTAGACTCTGGAAGTCAAATTTAGAAGGGCAAAAGTTTATAGTTATCACAGATCATATCTTTTTGAAATATATTAAAACTTAACATAACCTTTCAAAGAGACAAGCTCACTGATTAGAGATTTTATAGACCAGTAATTTTGAAGTCAAATATAAATCTGATAAAGATAATATAGTAGCAAATGCACTCTTATGCTAATTACATCTAGCAAATATTTTAGTAATTATCACCAGCTTGATAGAAAAAGAAAACTTGATAAAGAAATATCAAGCAGACAAATATTTTTTAGAAATTTATAAAGTCTTGAAAAACTTTGATAACACTAATCCAAAGTAACAAACCAAAGTAAAGAACTTTGAATTGAAAGATAAATTACTTTATTTGAAGAATACCAGTCACTTAGCTATATCAGATGACAAAAATTTGAAGACAAAAATCTTGTTTGAATTTTATGATATACTAATAGCTAAATATATTGGAATTGACAAAATATATACAACAGTTTTTCAATAATTCTATTGATCAAAGATGAATAAAAATATTCACAAATATATCATCAATTGTGAATCATGTCAGTGTAATAAAAGTAGTAATTAACAATCTTCAGAATTATTATAACCTTTAGCCATTTCAGAATACAGATAGAAATACATTACCATAAATTTTATAGTATAACTCCTAATCATCAAGTTTGAATATGATACTATAGTAGTCTTTGTAAACAAATTATCAAAAAGAGTGCATCTTATATTAACCATAATCACAGCAACTACACCTAATATTGTAAAGATTTTTTTTAAAAATATCTTTAAATTGCATGACTTATCTGTAATTATAATATCAGACAGAAATGCAAAATTTACAAGTTACTTCTGGAAATCTCTTTTTGAATAACTTGGAATTAAATTTACTATATCTATAGCCTTTTATCCTCAGATAGATGGCCAGACAGAAAAACTTAATAGAATCTTAGAAGAGATATTGAAAATATATACTACCTATCAGCAAAATAGATAGGATAAAAATTTAACAGCTGCAGAATTCACTTACAATAATAGTAAAAATACTTCAACAGGTCATATACCTTTTAAATTAGATTATAGAAAGATATCTCATATACTTATCAATATTCTGTTATAATAAAATAATATTATAGTCTCTCAAGATTTCATGAAGTATTGGAGTATTATGATAAAAATTATTAAAGACTTGTTACTTAAAGTACAAGAAAAATAAAGTAAATATACAAATCAATATAGAAAATTTAAAGAATTCAATCTTGAGGATAAAGTTCTTCTTTTTACTCACAATATAGAATCTTTAGTTAATAAATAAAAGATAATTAAAAAGCTTATATTAAAGTTTATAGATCCCTTTGAGATCATTATAAAATATCTTCTGTCACTTATAAATTGCAACTATCACAGAATATAAAATTATATTCAGTATTTCATATATCGCTTCTAAAGAAATATAATTTAGATGATAAATATAACAGATATTAATTATCACCAGTAATCATCATCTCAAATAATAAAGAAGAATATAAAGTTAAAAATATTCTTGATAAAAGAATTCATTATCACAAATTCTAATTAAATAGCTAGATTATCCTTTCTATAATACAACTTAGAAATCTCTTGATAACTTGAAAAATATCATAGAGAAGATTAATATCTTTGAGAAATTACTCTCTTGAATATAATAAGAACATTGTACTTTAAGTAAGAGAATATGTAATAATTTTGATTGGATTATCTTCCTTTAGATCTCTTTTAGTTTAGATCTTCATTTTGCACTATTTGTATAACAGATTAGCTTTATATTACATTTTCAAGAAGATTAATTTCACTCTGAATATATAGATAATTATTATGTATTTAATACATCTAGATTTAGCATATTATTACTCAGATAATTTCCATGTACATCACAATTACAAATTTAAATTATTAATATTTTAATTAATTATTTTCTTTATAATTTCATTTGTTCTTCTTTTATTACTATTTATATTTAATTTATTATATTATATATATACTTATTTATTACTATATATAGTTCCAAAATCAATAGTAATAATAGTATAAATTTCAAATAATATTTTAAATATTTTATTATTTAAAATATAAACAAAATTATTATTTTTTATTTTTTATTTTTTTTTAGTATTTTATATAATAATACTAAATTAAGAAAGAAATTTGCTAATTAAGAATAGGATTTCTTATATAATTATATCATATATATTAAAAATAAAATTTGAGTTATGCAAATTCAAGATTATATAATTAACTATTAATATTCTCAAGATTTTTTTCAAATATTATATTATCATCTTTCTCTTAATATTATATTATATAAATTTTATTAATATTAATATTAATATAGTATCAAATCAAATAAATCATCTCATATATAAAATTTATTCTATTATATTCTTTTTAATTTTTATATATTCCTACTAATTATTAGCAATTACTTATTCTTATACTTCTTCTGTAATTATAATTATATTATATAAATAAACTAAAATAAAAAATCTGAATAAAGAGATTTAATAATTATAATTCTTGTCAAAAATAATAAAAATCACATATTTATTTATAACTTACTAAAAAAAATAATAATAATATGAAACAAAAAAATAAAAATGCTAAATGATTATAGTAATTACTATAAAAAAATTAGTACTTAGTTATATATTCATTTCTTATTAGTACAACTCTTAATATATATAGTGAGAATTGAATATATTACAAATCATATATAAAAAAAATATAACTATATTCAGTATGTGTGATCAAACTTTAATATTAGTTTATTTATCAATGTAATATAAAAAATAAACCTAAAAAAAAGCTTAATTAGTTCTCTTTCCCTTTTTTTTGATATAAAATAAAAAAACTTCACTTAAAAACTGATGAATGACTGTAAGTCTGCTTTGAAAATATGATATCCATGATATATTAACTTTAGCAAAACTAAGCAGTGTTTCCCTTTCTATAATATATAAGTATGTTATTCAATTAAAAAAAAATGATGAACTTGGACCTATTTCTCATTCTGGATATCTCATAATTTTAACTCTCAAAGATTAACGTGTGTTAAAAAGACTTATTCAAAATGACAGGTATCTTACCTATAAAGAAATTGCTAATAAATTTGGTTCTAATATTGAAATATCAGCATGAACAATTAACCATGAACTTAATAAACTTGGATACCATACAAAAAAATCAAAAACTATTTCTTTATTTGTGAAAGAAAAATGCTAATATCGTGTTAAATAAGTAACTATCTATATCTGATAAAACTGGAAAAATATCATATTTTCAAATGAAATCACTTTTCAAATATTTCAGAATACTATGAAAGTATTCTATAAAGTTGGAACAAATATTTCACAGAAGGAAGTTCTAAAACATTCAGCAAAAGTTTATGTTTGAAGTACATTTTCTGTATGTGAGATAATTAGCTTCTATATGTTTACATAAAATCTGAATGGAGAGCTTTATTGCAAAATTTTAACTAATCATCTCTTTAAAAATATATATAGAGTCATGAGAGAATATTGGGTCTTTTAGCAAGATAATGATCTGAAGTATTAGGTTATAGAAACAAAAAAACTTTTTTGTTGTCAAGTTCTAAAGATTCTTGATTGGCCATCCTATAGTTCTGATCTTAATCCAATAGAAAATCTTTGGGCTATTATTAAAAAGAGGGTTGAGAAACATGTCAGTAAAATAGTTAGAAAAGAAAAAATAATTAGTATTGAGCATTGGCATGATTTAATTAGAGAAAAGTAAGAGAATATTTCACTTGATATGTGTTTTAATTTAGTAAATTCAATATTGGATCATTTAAATAAAGTTCTTGAAAATAATGGAAAAGGAATAAATTATTAATATATATATATTTATTATATATAAACATTATATTTGCTTATCTGTAAAGCTGTAAGCTAAATAAATAAAGCTCTCATAATTTATTACTAAATAACAATTCTCATTATATATGTTGAGAGCTGTATAAAGTATACTCTTTTTGATAATTTATTTATAAATATAATTATAATATTATATTTAAATTTAGTGATTGATAAATAGACTATGAAATTTATAATAATATATTTTTATTTCTTTTCAGATATAGTAAGAAACTAAAATAATTCTAAGAGTTATTGATTATTACTTTTATTATATTGACAAGATTTATAACTGATAATATATTTATGAATACTTTTATTTAACCAGTAAAATTATTGAGATATAGCTATATATATTTTATCTATTCTAATATATTCTGCTATTAATATATTATAAAATTTAAATAGAATTTTTATCTTTAATATTTTATTATTTGAAATAACTAAATAACTTATATTTATCAAATATAATAAATCTTCTTTTAACTTAAAATACTTCTTTATTTTGATCTGTTACTTGAATATTATATTATTAAAGTTTTTAAGACTTTATATATTTCTGTAAAATATTTATCTTTCTGATACTTCTTTATTAAATCTATAATCTTTTTAGTTATATTATATAATATATTAGAAAAATTCATACAGAAGATTCAAGATATATAATAAAATAGAATTTACATAAAAAACTAATTTAAGACAAAGATTATTATGTTTAAACTTATTCTTTATTATGTTATTTATTGTTATTAAAAATATAGAACAGAAATAACATCTTTAAATAATAATTTAATATTATATAGAATTAATAATATAATAAATATAATTAATAATAGATAATACTTATATAATACTATCTCTAAAAAATGCTTATTAATGAATAAATAAAGAAATAATTGATTATAAATAAAATATATAATTATAGTAATACATTAGTTAAATTAGTAGAACAAGAAAAAAGAAAAATTTTACTAAGAAAACTATTTATAATTAAAATAGTTCAAGTATATTATATAACTTTATAAGATATTTTTTGTAATATAGTATTATATATAATACAGTATGTATATAGTAATAATTTGCAAGAGAAAATTAAATTTATTATACTAAAACTATCTATAAAATCTAATAATGAATTAATTACTATTAGAAATTTACTTTTAATTATATTATCTTTATCTATATAATGTATTTATCTCTTGAATAGTTATAAGTATAAATTAATTTAAAGAAGTTTTATTATTTGAAAAAATTTTAATAAATATAATTCATTATTTATATATCAAAATTTTTTAATTATTTACTTAACAAATACTAATTACCCAGACTTTTAAATATATAATTCTTATCTTGAGAATATAAAAATCTTATTTTTTGTAATTGAGTCTGAAATTATTATAATTCTAAGATGAAGTTTAAATATATATAATTATTTAATAATTTATTCTTAGTATATTTAATTATATTAAATAATATATAATATAACTAATTATTATTATTAATAAGTATTTATATATTTAATTAAAATATTAAATTAATTTTTATAAACTTTATATAATTTTATACTGTTATTTTTCAATATTATTAAGAGAGTATAAATAGAATTAAAGCTTTTAAAGTCTTGTTAATCTCTTCAAGAATTATATTAAGATCTTGATACTAATTAAAATAATTTAAATATGAAAAAAATTAAATATGATTCTAAATATTATTTAATTTTAAAATATAATTAAAATAATTAATCTTTATTTATTACTTTAATAAAATAATACATAGAGTATTTATAATTAAATCAAATTGAAATAAATATATTAAGTAATATTTTTTAATAATATTCTATTATTTTTAATATCTATACAAAAATTAATAATTACTTAAAGTTAATAAATATCTAATAATTTACTAGTTTTAATATTTTAAATATATTAAATATTTTTAATTAAAAATTATCTATTCAAATTTTAACTTATAAATATAATTATTTTATTTTTTCATCTAATAATAATAATTATTAATTATAAACTTTTCAGTTTTAATAATATAGAATTATTATAATTTATAAATAATAATATTCTAATAAATATTATAAATAAAATTCTATAATTTATGATTATTAATATATTTTTTGAAAAATCTAAGCTAATTTTTAATTTAATATATCTGACAAATAATAAATTGCTTAATGTTAATAGTTCTATAAAAATTAGATTAGAATTTAAGTAAATATTAAATATAAAAATCAAAAATAATATTAGTTTAATTTTATAAATACTTTTAATATATTTATTTCTTTATATAGGATTTTAAAAACTAATATCAATCAGAAAAATTCTTTTTTGATCTTTTAAATTAAATTATAAGAAACTTTATCACAATTAATCTATATATTTTTATTTATTCTTGTAATAACTTGTATATATTTTAAAATTCTCTTGATATTATTTATTAAATTAGAATGAACTTCTAATAAATCAGATATATATATTTTTAGAATAATAATATCTTGATTAGATATATTTTTTTATATTATATTAATATATTTAAATTAAGAAATTTTTAGTTATGGAATAAATATATAAGATTTTATTATAATTAATTTTGATAAGAGAGTTATATTATTAATTTGAGCAGATTTATTAATATATACTACTTATAAGATAGCTAAAATAGCTAATTTTATATTACAGTTCAGATAATTATATTTTTAATTATTAATATTCATTATATTATATTTATTATATTATTTAATTAACTACTAGAATTTTTTGATTTTTTATAATTAAATTAATAATATTTGATTAACTTTATTTTTCTGAAATATATTTTTTAAAATTATTAATAAATAAATATTTAATTTTCACTTATATTTTGTTTTTATTACTATTATAAAATAATATAACTTTTTGAATTAAAAAAAATTGGCAAGTCATAATATTAAAATATAATATATTATTACTATAATAACATAAATTTCTTTAATTTAATAATCTTTCTTTAGTTATATAAAACTTTCTTTTTCTTTCACTTTATAAATTATCATATGATTTAAATTATTTTTATATAATTATTTCATTATTATTATTTATATTTTCTAAATTTATAATTATTCTTTAAATATTATATTTATTATATCTTAAATTTAAGATTTACTTTTTTAATTATAAATATATCATATTAATATTAATATTTTATATATATAGTAGATTAATTAGTTAATATAGTTATAAATCTTTTTGTGAAATAAGTAAATATCTTTTAATATCTTTCAATATTAACATTTTCAATATTCTCAAATATCTATCTTTTTATTATTAGTTTTTTATAATAATAATATATATATTTAAATAGTATTAATTAGTAATATTATATAATTTATATAATTAAAAAATATATAAAAGAATCTATTCTCTCAGATAAAATAAATTCAGACTTGAAAAATATAAATTTAATAATTAATTCTTTTTAAATTATATTAGTATATTTCAGTAAAAGATCTTTACTTAAAATAAGTCATACTTTTAATTTATATTTTCATATATTGTTACTGTAGTGATATAAAATTTCTTAATTTCTTAATTTTTCCTTAGTTATGCAAAATTGCATATTTCTATATTTTTCATTTATTTTATAATTATTCCTATTTACTATATCATTTATTATTATATTTATTATCACATTTTTATTTTATTTTTAAATATTATATCTTATTTAATATTCAGAATCTATATTTTTATTATCTTGTAATATGATATTCATATACACTCACTAGACAAAAGTTTGGAATTGGAGGTGATTGATATAAATAAAGAGGTGAGTTGCATTATTATTTGTGCAATATATAGATGTCCAATTTTAATATTCAATAGCTCTTTAGAAAGCTAAAATCTTAAGCTTTAATATAAAAAAAATAGATCAAACTCAATTAATACTCGTAGAAAATTGCCAATTTACAGATTTTAAGTATAGCAAGATAGTTAGTACTTGGAAGTGTGATTTTTTTAAACAAAAAATAGAAGAAACTCTAGGATAATTCAAATTTACAGTTTATAATATCATGCAAAAATATAAAGAGTTTGGCCAAATCACAGTTATATCTAAAGTAATAAATTATCAGTATCAAATGATAGAGATATTTGAAGAATAATTTACATTGTGAGAGATAATTATCAATAATCAGTTGATGAAATTACTGAAAAATTCAGGAAATTTTGATTAGTTCTAAAATTATATGTTGTAATCTTTACAAAAGTGGATTTTTTGGTCAGACTGGTCTAAGAAAATCTCTTATATTTGAGAAAAATTATCATAAATAATTAAAATAGTATTCAAAAAGAAAAGATCAAGTTCTTGAATGGAAATTAATAATTTAGAATAATGAATCAAGATATTTAATATTCAGAAATAATTTATGACAATAGTTTTGACAAAAAATTTGATGTTGATTATCTTCTTTCTAGTATGAAATCAAATAATCAAGGTGTAATATTTTATCTAAAATGTACTCAGCCTATTAATCAAAGTTAATAGTACAATAACTGGCCAAAAATATGTAGAATCACTTGAACAGTATCTTTGACTCTTTTTAGATGAACTATCAGCTAGCTCTGTTTATCTTTTTCAAGATGATAATGTGCTGATTTACAGAAATTATCTTGTTGATGAATGGAAAGAAAGAAATCTAATAACTTCACTTTCATGACCTGCTCAAAGTTCTGATCTAAATCTAATTGAGTATTTATGAGATGTTTTAGAAAGATGAATCCAACACATTTCAAAAAATCTGGAGAATTAATGGATATACTTGTGAAGGAATGAAATGAAATTAGACTGGAAATTTTAAAAAATTTAGTTAAAAGTATGTCAAGGAGAGTGTAAGCTGTAATTAATACAAATAGGTATCCAACCTGATATTAAATATATATATAAATAGCCCTAATTTTGCTAAATAAAATGATATATTTTTTATTATAATTTATTAATGAGAAGTTAAGAAATATTAATTAAAAGTTATATCAAAATTTATGACCTATATTGCTAATTATTTTCTGATTTCAAACTTTTGTCCAGTGAATGTACATAGTAGAATAGTTTAGTGGAAGATCATTTTTAATTTTGATGGAACAGTTATACTTGAATGATAATCTCAAATATCTTTTTATATTCTTTGATATCTTTTGACATTCTCTCATGTTCTTTCATGTCTTTCTACATCTTTTAATATCTTTTTACATCTTCTCATATCTTTCTATATCTTTCAATATCCTTTCACATATTCTGATATTCTTCAATATTCTTTGATATCTTTCAACATATTTTAATATAACTCATTTATAATTATTTATATTATAATACTTTAATTATATCTTATATATTAGATAGTATTAGCTAGTAATACTATAATAATTTTTGTATCTGAAAATGTATAAAAAGACCTATTATCCCAGCTTGAAATAAATAGTTTTGGATTGAATTATTTGGAAAATATAATTGTAAAAGATTACTTTTTCTAATTATACTAGTA
>CAJVPS010002108.1:0-13222 GCA_910591765.1 Ambispora leptoticha | reverse complement strand
ATTAAAGGGATAATCCATGTGAGTTACTCAATAATAATTTGTGATTTAAAGTAATCTTGGTGATCATGATAATGTTTAAGTTATCTTCTATTAATAGAATACTTGTGAACTTTTCCTTTTTGATTACAAATTTTGTAAGAGTTATATCTAGCATAGTCATAAATATAGTATCATTCTTTACTCTAGATAGATTGAAATTTATCTTTAATTACTAAGTATTATTTTATATCAAATAGTAATACTTTATTTTCAATATTGAATATTGTTTCTTTTTGAATTTTATTATTATATATTTGAGAATATTATAATTATCATTCTTCTATATTTTATTTAGCTTCTAATATTTGTTGAGATAATTGATCTACTGTATAATATATTCATTATATTAGTTTTTCTTCTTCTATAGAGTTCTCTTCCAAATAGGTAGAAATTTTTAATTTAATTGGTAATTTAGCATTTCATTTATATGTTAAGAAAAATGATTCATACTTTATTATTAAATTTCTATTAGTTTAATAAGTAAAAAGAGTAGCAGAAATAAAGATATCCTATTCTTGTTCATGTACTATTGTTAATTTTTGTAAAATTATATATAGTGTTCTATTAAAGTATTTTATTATTCCATTTATTTATGAATGGTAAAGTGAAGAAAATTTATATTTAATTCTAAATTTTGTTGATAATTCTTTAACTATTTCATTGATGAATTTTAATTCATTATCTGATTGAATTTCTTTAGAATATTTATGTCTATATATTATTTCTTCAAAGATAAATTTTGCAATTATAGTAGCTTTCTTGTTTAAAATTACTTTAGCTTCAGATCATTTTGTAAGATAATCTATTATTATAATGATATATCAATTTTCAGTTGTTATTATTTTACTAGATCTAATTAAATTAATAATAATTCTGTCAAAGAGTTATCCAATTTTGATAGAATATAATGCTTGTTAAGTAGTTCTTTCATCAGTTTACTAATAAATTTCACAAGTCTTTATATAATTCTTGATATCTGTTCTTATATTATTTTACTAGTATTTATTTATAATTTGTTAATAGATTCCTTTATATCTAAAATATTTAGATAAAGAACTTGAATGTAAATTGATAAGAATAGCTTCTATTTCATTTTCTTTAATAACTTGAAAAGATGTAGTTAATTTTTTTTTCTATTAATTTTGTATAATATGCCATCAATTTATAAAAAATATTTTGCTTGATTATGAATTTTGCATTATTATTCAAGTGTTAATCTTACAAGATAAGTTTTATTGTCCAAATATTATTATAAATTATAATAAGTTATTAAATCCATATTATTATTGTAAAGAGAAAAATTATTTAATGATTTTTCAAATATATCTGGAATAATATGTTAGTATTTTAATTCTTTCTTCCAAATTGATAAGTAATAATAAAAATATATTTCATAAGAGATATAATTTAGCAATTTACTCTAGCAAAATGACTTGATTGATTTTTAAATAATCATTTCAAGACATTATGATTAGTAATAATGTCAAAAACTATTTCAAGTAAGTAATAATAAAATTATCTAATAGCTCATATTACTATTAGTGCTTCTTTTTCAGTTACTCTATATTTTTGTTCATTTGATTTTAAAGTAATACTTGCATAAGTAACTACTTGTTCTCTTTTATCTTTATCTTATTGAGATAGGATAGCTCCAAGTTCTGAGTCTGAGATATTAGTATAAAGATAGAATCTCTTTGTAAAGTTAGAATAAATAAGAATAGGCACAGTTATAAAATGTTATTTAATTTGTTAAAAAGCTTCTTCTTGATCTATAGTCCAAATGAATAATTTCTTATTGTGAAGTAATTTGAATAAAGATATAATAATTTGAGAAAATTCTTTAACAAATTTTTTATAGTATCTAGCTAATTCAAGAAATGATTAGAGTTTTTTAATAGTTCTTGATTGAGAAAAGTCTTTTATCTTCTGTATTGTTAATGAATCAGGAAAAATTTCTTTTTCAGTAATTATATATCCAAGAAATGGTAATTCTCTTCTGCAAAATTTATATTTTTCTGGATTAAGTTTCAAATTGGTATTTCTAATTCTGCAAAATACTTTATTGAGATGATCCAAGTATTCTTCAAAATCTTTTGAGAATACATTTAGGTCATCAATATATACATTGGCAAAAGTTTAATTATATTCTTCTAGTACTGTATTTATAGTATATTGAAAAGTTACTGGGATATTATATAATTCAAAAGTCATGATATTAAATTCAAAAAGTTCTTCTCTGGAGATAAAAGTGGTTTTAGATTTATCTTCTTCTTTTATTTTAATTTGTTAGTATCCAGAGATTAAGTTCATAGATGAAAACCAATGAGCATTTCCAAGAGAGTCCATCATTTTATCAATTCTTGGTAATAGATATGCATCTTTTCAGATAATAGCATTTATTTTTTGATAATCAATACAAAATCTTTTCTTTTCATTCTTTTTAGAGACTATAATAATAAGTGAAGTCCAAGAACTAGTTGATGATTGAATAACATTGACTTCTAACATTTTTTAAATTTCTTCTGATATGAATGATTAATCTGGAAGAGTAGTTCTATAAGATTATTATTTAATTAATAATTTATTTTCAGTATGTATCTTATGTTGAATTATATTACTTCAGTCAAGTTCATGTAATTCAGTTACAAAGATATTAGTATTATCTTCTAATAGTCAAGTAAGAAGTCTTCTTGTTTAGCAATTAATTTTCATCTTTCAATAATTTTTTCTTCTTATTCTTATTCTAAGAAATAAGTATAAGCTTCTTGATAGTTAGTAGATCTAAATCTAGTTATTTCTCTACTAGATTATTCTAGTTCTTCTCTAGTAAAAACTGGCTTAAGTTAATCAATAGGTACAAGTTATAGAAATATAAGTTGAGCAATTTTCTGATCTGGTTCAATAATATAATCTTCTTTTGAGTCATTTTGAATAATAATACTAATATTTCCAGTATAATCAGAGTTAATAATTTTATTTTTAACATTAATTTCTTGTTTTACAAGAGATGAGCAAGATATTACTTGACATACAACTCCTACAGAAATTTCTATGATAATATATATATTTACTAATATAACTCAATGTGAGAGAATTCTGATTACTTCTTTTCTAATATAATAAATATCATATTCAGCATTAGTAAGATGTACTTTTTCTGGTAATTTTTTTTTATTTTGATCATTATAAACTTTGACTGCATAATAACTATTATTTTGTTTTACAGGAACATTCTTTAAATAATTGTTAAATTATTGTAAAAGTTCATTAAGAGCTTGATAAATAGTATTAAATCTTTTATATATTTCATTTAATTCAAGTTGAGAAGGCTAAATTGAAATAGAAGTAAAGCTGATTTCTTTAATTAATTTATTTATTACTATTTTTTCTGGGATTAATTCCAAAGTCATAGGATATTTTTCTTTATCTAATTTAATTAGAAGTTCAGATTATATATAATCATCATATTTGTCATTATTACAAGAAATTAAATATTCTTAATAAAGTTTTATATTAATATAATCCAAGCAAGCAAGCTATTATTTTTGATTAGAGCTAAGTTGTTGATAGATATATTGAAATATTTCAGTAGCAGAGACTTCTATAAAATTCTCGTAAATAATTTTATGAACAAAGTCATCTTCATATATAAAGTGAGATAGGATTGCTTTGTTAATTTTATCATATTCTTCATAAACTTCTAATAGTATTTCTTTTTCTTTAAGCTTGTTAATCATTTTGATATTCTTTCTTTATCCTTCATGATTAAATCAATAAATGTATTGATATTTATAAGTACAGAAGTATTTCTTTTTATAACTTCTAATAATAAATATTTCTTTGAATTCATTACATTCATCATATTAAGAACAAGCAGGAAGATTTAATTGTTTTTCTCTAATATAATTATCACAAGCAGTTACTTTTTCTCCATTCATCTTAAAATATATTTCAGTATAATATTTATCTACATATTTTTCATATTCATAATATCTTTTAATTTGAGAATTAGGATGAATTTGTTAAATGACAGATTGATATATATCAAAGCTTTTCTTGACTCTTTTGTTAACAAAGAGTTCTTATTTAACTTTATCAGCCTAATCTTTATTAGTTTTGAATTTAGTATAGAAGAGTTTATGAATTTTGATTATTATCCAGTTAGTAAGATCATTATAGTATCAGCAATATTAATAATCAGACATAAAGAGATTTTTATAACATTAGCATTGACTATTTGATTCTTGTTAATTAAATAATCATTAGTTATTTCAATTATATGGTTGAGTAAACTTCTTATTAAGTTATTTTAAGTCTTCCCAAGTATATTTCTTTCATTTAATTTTAATTTCTTCTTGATAGGCTTGTACTTCAAGAATTCTTTTAACACTTTAAATAATTTGAAATAGAATTTTTCCAAAATCAACATCTCTTAATCTTTAACTTGGAGTTTCAACAGGGATCCAAACTTTTTTGGAGATGATTTCAATACTATCATCATCTTGAAATTCTTGTTATCTAGAGATTACAATATTCTAGTTATCATATTGTCACATGAGAAAAGTCTTTTTCTCTAAGTGTTATTTTTCAAATTTACTCTCAGAATCTTCTTCTGATTCTTCTTCTGATTCTTCTTCTTTAGAGCTTGTATCTTCAAATATCAGTTTTTCTCTATTATCATGAATAAATTTAATAGATACTTTTCCTTTTTGATCATCATATTCAAAAGTGAGTAGTTCTTTTTGGATATTAATATTGACTTTAATTTTATTTAAAAAGTCCATTCCAATAATTACTAAGTATATTTTTGCTTCAGTAATATCAACTTTAGTAGTAATCATAATTCCATCAATATTCAAGAATAGGTTATCAATAACTCTAAGAGATTATTTAAATATTTTATTTATATCTGACATTGAAATATTTGAACTGCATTATATTTTCAATCCTATATCTTTAATAAAATTATGTATAGTGACATATCCAGAGATACTAGTATCAATAATTAAATCAATAATATTTTTTTTAACTTTTACTTCATATCAAGCAGATATAATTTTAAGTTTTTATCCAAGCAATACTCTTCTTTTTCTTTTTGATTTGAATGCTATAACTCAGCGTATTTCTTTTGATAACTAAGTTCTTTGTAAAAATAAGACTTAAATAAGTTAAGTGATAGTAATATTAGCCTTTTGTTGAGCTAAATCTTCTAAAATATCATATAGTTTAGTTATGATAATAAGTATATATAATACAATTTTACTTTTCTTTTTGTAAATAACTTTCTTGATAAGTTCTTCTTTAACTGTCTTAGATAATCCAGCATAAAGATGGCTCCTCAACTAATTGTGGCTTACGGTAGCCAATCAGAGAATTGTGACAGAGTTGTGGCAGCCAATCAGAGAATTACGATAGAGTTGCGGCTAGTTGTGACTCCCATCTCTAATTCAGCATTATTCATATCTTGGTTAAGAATAACTTCTGGACTTTCTTCTTGTTCATCTTTTTCAATATTATTTAGTTCTTCATTTTCATCAAATACTTCTTTACAGAATCAATCTACAGATCTAGTTTTATAAGAAGTAGTTCTAGAATTTCTAGATTTTCTTTCAGCAATCAAGTATTTATGAGTACCAAGTAGCAAATTTATATTATCAGGTTTGGTAATTAATATTTGAATACTATCAATGAGAGCTTATATTTGAGTTAATAATATATTCTGATTATTATTTGCATTTTGATTATTATCAGTATTTGTCTGATTTGATAATATGTTATTTTATTGCTGATTATTTCTATTAGTTCTTTAATAATTATTTTCAAAGTTATTTTGATTATTCTAATATGATTATAGCTAAGAATAATTAGGATAAATATGATCTGGCTCATCACAATTATAACAGGTTGAGACTGATTTAAAATTTGATTATTAGACCTATAACCTGAATTATTTCTATTATAATTAGATTCTTTGTTAGTTTTAATACTTTCTATTCATTGATTGAGATCTTGAAACACTACCAATATAGCATTCAGTATTAAGTTATTTTGGGTTTGAGATTAATAGTATCCTCTGATTAATATATCTGAATCTGCTTTCTTTACATTTTTAACAACTTGTATCATATTTAAGAAAGTTCTATTAGCTGAGATCTGAATCTATTTTTTAATCTTTGGTTTCAATTTTCTTCTATATGTTTGAATCTTATATTCTTCCAGATATTCATTTTTTGGATCTACTTTATAAAGTAGATTAATGAATTTATCTGTATATTCTTTCACAATATCAGTCTGTTGTAATATTTTAATTTCATTTTACTATTGATTAATTCTTTCTTAGATATGAAAGTGAGCTGTAAACTGATGACTAAAACTTTATAATTAGTTATTATTATCATTTCAAACTATTAATCTGATGGTATTATCTCTTTCTTTTTCATTATACCATAAGATGACAGCATCTTTTAAATATCCACTAACTGTACTTTTCTGATATTGGTAATACTATTAGCTTGGATGATAATGTTGAAGTCTTTGAGCCACTCTATTGGATCTTGATTATTTTCTTAGTATTTTCTAATTGAAATGATAATTTTTTCTATTAGTCAGGTATTTTGATTAGCCATATAATTAGTAAGAGCTTCAAGAGCTACAATAAGATTATCCAAGTTATTATTATTATTTTGTTATGCCATTTGATTATCTTCTTCTTCTGATTGATTATTACTTTCTGAATTGATTTGAATATCTTCTGAACTGAAATAATTACTTTCTTCTAATTCTAGAGTTAATATAGATTATATAGAATATTTTTGTGAATCTTCTGAGTTTTTAGTCTCAGAATAATATCTATTTATATTACTATGAATAGAAGGTATTCTTGGTTGAAAGGTAAAATCTTGATGAATAAATCATTAGTAGAATTGTTCAATAAAATTAAGTTATTCTTCTTGAGTATTAATTCTGTTAAATAGAAAGTTATTTACTAGTTGTATTATTTTTTATCTCAATAGACTAATATGTATTTTAATAAGGTCAAGTTAAATTAATTCTTGAAATAACAGATATGTGATTTGATTAATTGATACTACTTCAATATGTTCTGTAAGCAAATGAAAAATATAAAATTATATAGTAAAATTAAATTGAAGAGGGTGACAATAGGGATAATAGTCTTGAGAAGGTATTCTAATAGAGTAATTAGGAATTTGATATATCTCAAGATGATAATTAATAGATAGTCCAATAACAGAATAATAATTAATCATGAAAATTCAAAACACAAATATTTATCAATTATAGATAAAGAAAGAAAGAATAATAAAAGAAATATAGAAAAATATTTGAATATAAAAAGAGATGTGAAGAAAATTTTTCTTCACAGAGAGTGCACCAAAAATATATTACAGTGAATTGGTAAGTGAGGTTTTACTTTAATTCATCTTAACAATATAAAGTTGAAAGAGACTGAAATAATTAAAGATAAAGAGAGGGAAATTAGACTATACTTTCAATAATGATAAAGATTTCTAAGATCTGTGTCAATATCTACAGATATTGTCTTAAAAAGAGATAATAAGATAAAGAAATAAATAAATAAATTAAAGAAATTATAAATTTGACTAAGTGAAGTTATTAATAATCAATATAATTCAAGATTTTAAATTGATTAAATAGTAAGCTATTAATTAAAGAAAATTATAACTAAAATAAAGGTAAAAACTAAAATATGAAAACTAAATAACTAAACAAATAAAAGGTATAACTTATTTATAATAGAGATTCTTCTACTCTTAAAAATAATAAACAAAAAGTATGGCTAATTTATAATAAAGATCTTCTACTCTCAAAATAATATTAAATAAATTAAAAATTAATATAATGTTATAATTCAAAAATCAAAAATCAACTTTGTATAATTAAAGAAATAAAACTGAGTGAAAGAAAGAATATTAGTATAATTTAAAAAGAAATCTTTTAAAAAGATTATTATTATTATGATAATAAGCTTTTAAATTATATATTCCAAATAATTCAATCCAAAATTATTTATTTCAAGCTGAAATAGCAGATTCTTTTATATATTTTTCAGATATATAAATTATTATAATATTACTAGTTAATATTATCTAATATACATAATATAATTAAAGTACTATAGTATAAATAATTATGAATAGGCTACATTGAAGTACGTTAAAAAATATTAAAGAATATTAAAGTATATGAAAGAATATTAAAAGATATTAAAAGATGTGAGAAGATGTGAAAAGATATAAAAAAACATAAAAAGATATAAAAGGATATGAGAAAATATCAAAAGATATCAAAGAACAAGAAAAGATATTTGAGATATCATCCAAGTATAACTATTCTATTAAAAATTAAAAATGATCTTTCACTATACTATTCTATTATGTACATGAATATTATATTATAAGATAATAAAAATATAGATCCCAAATATTAAATAAAATATAATATTTTAAAAAATAGAAATATGATAATAAATATAGTAATATATAGTATAAAAATAAGAATATTTATAAAATAAATAAATATAAAAATATGTAATTTTGCATAACTAAGAAAAAATTAAGGAATTAAGAAATTTTATGTCACTATAATAATACTATCTTGACTAGAGATAGTATAGCAAGTATATAATACTTATTTATTATTTATTATAATATGTTATAACTTTAAAATTTTATAAGTTACAACTAGTTATAACTTATTTATCATTATATTATAATAATTAAGAAGCTATTTTTAATCTTGGCAAAATTCTTGATAAATCTTCTGTAATAAGAGATAAATTTAACAAATTCTTTTAATGATATGATATTGATTGATATTGAAAATTTCTATACTTTTTCTATTTTTACTAGATCAAGATGAATTTTATCTTTACTAATAATGTAATCTAAAAAAGATAGTTAATTTTTTCTAAAAGCATATTTATCTGATTAAAGTTTTAAGTTTAATTATCAAAGCTTTTTTAGAGCTCTTTATATATAAATCAAATATTCTTTCTAAGTTTCAGAATATATAATTATATCATCTAGCTATATAACTATAAATTTCCTAATATACTTCTTAAAAATTTTATTTATAAGTCTTTAAAAAGTAACTAAAGTATTTGTAAGTCTAAATAATATTATATTAAAGTAAAATAGATCTTTATTAGTAATAAATATAATTTTTTCTCAGTTTTTTAGATGTATTTCTACTTACCAAAATTTACTAGCAAGATCTATAGTAGTAAAGTATTTAATATTTTTGAAGAAATCTAAGAGTTTATCAATTTGTAGTAAGAGATATCAATTCTTCTTTATTATTTTATTTAGCTTTTTATAGTCTATATATAACTAGAATTTTCTATTCTTTATCCTTATTATTACTATTAATACAAATCAAGAACTATTAGAGGAGAAAATTATATTATTATTCAATATCTTTTGAATTTCTTCTTTTAAGAAAGTATTTTTTATAGGTGATTTATAATGATATGATTTGAGAATAATAGATCTTTTCTTCTTTAAATATATTTTATATTGAAGTATATTAGTTCTATTAGGCTAAATTATATCAAAAAGATCTTTGAATAAATTCAAAACTTGATATAGGTATTATTATTATTCTGAATTCAAGTCTAACTCAATCATAGTAAAGATAGTATTTAATAATAATTAAAATAATATCTTCAATTAATTATATATATTTTATTCTGTTTTATATTAAAAATATCCATATTTTTCTTTGTTATGAATATAAGTATTATAATTTTCTAATCTTTTTTGTTGAATTCTTTCTTTTTTTTCTTGTTTAATAACTTTATTATTAATTTTAATAAAGTTTTCTTGAACTTTTATCTTCATTATAAGTTGCTTATTTTATTCTTCATATACTATATACAAGAGTTAGTCAATTAATTCTTTTTTTTTATATTTAAATTATTATTTTTATTATCAAATATAGAACTCTCAAGTTCTCTCTTGAGACTAATTAATTTTATCATTAATCTTTACTATATATAGGTAACTAGAATGTAGGGATAGAAATTGATTTTCTAGAATTAATTAATTTAAAATCAATTCTGAGAATTGATTAATTTTATAGAATCAATTAAATTGATTCTTAAAATCAATTAAAATTTGAGAATTGATTAAAATTTTTTAATCAATTAAAATTTGAGAATCAATTAAAATTTTAATTAATTAAAATTTGAGAATTGATTAAAATTTAAAAATTAATTAAAATTTAAGAATTGATTAAAATTTAGGAATTGATTAAAATTTGAGAATTGATTAAAATTTGAGAATTGATTAAAATTTAAGAATCAATTAAAATTTTAATTAATTAATTAATTAAAATTAGAAAATTGATTAAAATTTGAGAATCAATTAAAATTTTAATCAATTAAAATTTGAGAATCAATTCTCAAATTGAAAATTAATTAATCAAATTTATTTAAAATGATTAATTAATTAATTAAAATTATTAATCAATTTTAGAATCAATTCTGGATTAAGAATCAATTTCTATTTCTATTGGAATGATTATAGACTCTCTCATTATCTCAAAACTCAAAAGCTTATTATCTCAATTTAGAATAGCCTTGAATTATTTTATTTATTAATTATTAAGTAATAGATTATATTTTGCTTTTTTCATAATCAGGATATCTATCTATTAACTGAGATTTTTAATTTTTATTCTTAATTCTTCTACTTTATCTAGTGATCATTCTGGCTTTCTATTTATTTCAATAAGACTGATATTGAATAGCTTATCAATCTTTCTATCTATTTGCTTTAGAAATCGAACTGATATAATATTATTAACTGATTCACTATTAATTATTATTCTTGTAAGTTGATCTTCTACTTTTTTTTTACAATAGATTATATTTACTATTTTTCTATTCTTTTTTTCTAGATTTTTATTTTTCTCTATAATTTCAGTTAATAATTATTATAAAAATATTATTAAAGATTTTTGTAATTGACTCATACTTTGATCTTTCTCAGATATAAACTCTAATTTAAATATGTAGTATTATTATTAATGATAATATTAGAAAATGATAGTATAATAAATTATTCTTCTAGAAGTTATTATAATTATTACAAAAAAATTATTATCTGGAGTTGTGATAATGGTATTGATTTCAAGATTGGCTAGCTATCTAGTATTTATATTTCTTTTAATATAACTATTAGCATAATATCCTATTTTATTATATTTGAAATACTTAATATTTAAGATACTATTATTATTATTATTATTATTATTTACATTCTTTCTTGACAAATTATAGTTATGAGCTATATAACTATTTTTACTATAGTTATAGCAAGCTTTATTTTGATTAAAATAATTATTAGAACTTTAATTATTCTGAGCAAATAGCTTTTTTACTTGTTTTGTAAGATCAACTATAGTTTTATTCATATTATTTACTGAATTTGGAATGATAAAAGAAATATCAAGATTTTGTAATATAAAAGATATAGAGTTAAGAGAATTCTGATATGTTTGTCTATAGCTAAACTCAATACTAATTACTTTTGTGATTGCTATATTTAGAGTATCTGAATTAGACTTATTTACATAAAAGATAACTTTTAGTTTCAAATCTTTCACAAATTGCTCAATATAATAAATAGCTAGATATGTATATATTAGATCAATTTTTTGAAATAGTATGTAAATATCTTCTACATATAAAGTTATATTTTTATTTATTTCTTACATTCTTAATCTCAATTATTATGTAAAAATTTAGATATTTATTCTAAATTAAATAATAAAGATTTGATAAAATAAATTATTATTATTATTATTTTTTCAACTTGTAGATCAATCAGCATTTGTAAGTTTACTTTATTAATATCAAGTTAATATAATTTCTCTTAGATATGCAGGTACTATTTCTATTTTTTTTGTATTTACTATATTATTTGCATTTACTAAGTAATCAAATTCTTTGATCTAATTTATAGAATCTTCATATATTTTATTACTGAAAAAGAGAAGTGATACTATTAATAATTTGACTTGTTAGTTCTGTTAGTTCTGCATTACTTTTATTAATAGAACAAGAATATTTGTTAATGCTTGAACTGCTTGATCTGTTATTTTCTCTTCTTGATTTCTTTAAAATTAAAGTAAGGATGAATCTAAAATAATAAAGTATTAAACTTCATTATTTAATGACTCTTCTTCTGCTATATTTCTAGATTGAATTGAAATAGTTCTTCTTCTGTGTAAAAAATTAGTAAAAAATATATTAGAAATTGAGACTAAAGTGAATGATAATAGAATTGATATAGAAGTTCTAATTAAAGTATTAATTAGAATACTAGATCTTAATTGTTAAATATAATATGATTTCTATTAATTAAATGCAGTAATTTTCTCATATAAATTATAGATAATACTAATAATTTTAGTTGAAATACAAGCTAAATATTTTTGAAATCAAAGTTATAACTGATATTTACTTGTTGAAATTTCTTCTTTTAATATATTAGCAATAAATAAATTATAGATCAACTAGCATAATTTCTTTTCTTGCTGTCTAAATAATCAGGATGAATTAAAGAAATTGATTAGTCTCTGGAACTGTTTTTCTATCTCATAATTAGTTAATTTTATTGGATTCAGTTTGAATTACTTTATTAATTAATAATTTTATTTTTCAATTTTGTCTTTACAGAAAGAGTATCAAAAGATTATTATCATTTTAAATTTATATATATATAAATATTTTAAAATAATAATAGTAATTATATTTATAATAATTATTTATTTTTATATCTTTATAAGATTATATAATTGATTATCTTCTTAATAAGATAATATATGCAAGATTTATTTCTGATAAAATATGATTATTTTCTCAATAAGATAATTTATATGTATTTTACTTCTAATAAAATACTTTTTTAATAGAGTAAGAAGAAAATAAGATAAGATATGCAATAAAATATATATGTTTTATTAAAGAAAAATACTAATTAACTATTCTTAACTTAGTAGCTAATTCTTTTTATCAAACTTAATTATTTTTCTTGATCACTTCTTGACTTTCTATATATAATATTTTCTTACTATACTAATTATAAATTATTTTTATCATAATATTTTACTTAATTTACTCAAGAATAAGTAAAAT
>CAJVPS010002107.1:0-13227 GCA_910591765.1 Ambispora leptoticha | reverse complement strand
GATCTCAAAACAGAGATATTTATATATCTTTGAGATTTTACAAGTTTCTATCTAAACTTATTTGCTATTCTAGATTACAATTATAATTTTTAGGGTAAAGAATTAATAAACAAACAAATAAAATTAAGATATAAGATATATATGGTAAGTTAAATGATAATACAAATGATGAAATAAAATAAAAAGATAAAATATATATTCTAAAAAGAAAAGATAAATGATAAAAATAAATAAAATTTATTAATGAACCATTTCTAAAGCATTTCTGAACTGTTATTAAACTGTTTATGAATTGTTATTGATTTTAGGGCTAATTATTCATTGATAATCTTAGAATATTACAAAAATATTACAAGAATATTGTAAAAATATTGTTAAATCATGATTGAATCCATAATTGATACACAAATTATATTATTTGAAATCACATGTATTCCAAAGATTATTTGATTGGTCAAATTTTTCATGATTGAAAAATTATGAAATTAAAGAAATTTATATTACTATAATAATAATAATAGTTGATTTGATAAGATTTCTAAAAATATATCTTTATATTTCTTCTTGATTTTTAATACTTCTGATAAAAGTGATTTTTCTTTTATTTCTTCTTTATCTTCAGTATTATTGAGATATATGATGAAAAGTACTATATCTGTTAATAAGTTTGCAATTTATTATCTTGAAATATAAATTGAATTGCAACTGAAGCTGAACTTTATTTCATTATTAGCTTATACTTTTATTATTTTTGATTTATAGATAAAGATAATGATATTATTTTTTCAGTTTATAATAGAATTGGTATAAAATAATCAAGATTTATCTAAAATAAGATTATATCTCTGCAATTTTAATACTTATATATTCATCTTATGTATTTTATAGATATCTAATTTTAATTTATTAATTTTTATTATGATAATAGCAGTAATTTTCTTGTTATTTGCAAGTTTTATAGTAACTGATATTATCTTCTGCAACTTGACTTTATTTTTTATACAAATTTTTTATTTATAAAGTTTCTTAATATATTACTATCTAGCAATATTCATGTTGACTTGCCATTTACTTGACCATTAAATTTTAATAATCTCTTTCTATTATCTTCAAGATGAGCAAATTCAACTCTCTTATAAAATTATGAAAATTCTTCTTGTTTATCTTCTATATTTATAATTTTGGCCTTTGATTTTGAATAACAATTTTTGGCAAAATAATCTGATTTATCACAGTTATAATATATATCTTTAAGCTTATTATTCTTCTGATTATTATTACTCTTTCTATTATGATAATAACTCTCTGTTTAGTCTAATTTCATAGGTATAAAGCCATTATTTTGATGACTTTTGTACTGATTCTGTGAGTGATAGCTATTATTATTTCTACTTGATAGATCTAGAAAACTATCTTATTTATATATTATAATATTATAGTAAATGGCTAATCTTCTAAAATTTCTGATATCTGATAACTAATTTTTATTTTGGTAGCAGATTTTAAATCTTCTATAAAGTATATAACTTGATCTAGATCACTTATATCTGTAACTTATTCAACTATATTTCTGAATTTGATACTATAATCTTGTATAAATCCTGTTTGATGAAGAAGCTAAAGTTATTTATAAAAATATTACTGATAATAAGATATTAAAATACTTTTCTAAGTATTATAACAAAATTATTCTAATTATTAAAAGAAATTATATGATTATTAGTCTTATATTTATTAAGATATCAGTATAATACTGTATCAGTAAAGAAGATAACAATATATTATACTTATATCTTTTTATCTGTAATTTCTTGAGCTAGAAATACAGTTTTAGTTTGTATAATCCAAATAAGTATATTTTTATTTGATTCTTCTAAGTAAGTTGATAATTTAACTGAAAAATGAGATAAAGGCTTAGAATCAGAGAGATCATCTTCTTTTACTATCTTGATTAATTCAGTTATACTTGTCATGAATTATATGAATTGTTCTGAGTTTATTTTTATTAAAATTTTAATAAATAAAACTAAGATGTATATGTAAAATATATGATATATAATATATAAGATATTAAAGAATAATATTTGTAATAATCATATCTGCTATTATCAAGTTATAAGATTATTTTGTTAATGATTATAAACAAGATAAAATATGATATAAATATTTTAATTTTATAACTTATGATTATTTTTATTATTTAAAAGTATTTAGATCTGAAAGAAAATTATAGAATAGATAAATCTTATTTATAGTAAAAGAAATGAATACAAAAAATGAATAAATTAATAATAATTTTTATTTTTAAAATACATATGATTTAATAAATTAATTAACTTAATTTGCATCTCTAGAAGGCAACTAATTATAATCCAATAAGTAATAATAATTATAAATAATAATAAATAATAATAAAAAAGAATAAATAAAATTATAAAGAAAATAATTAATTAAAAATATTAATAATCTAAGTATAATATATATAGTGATTATCTGAGTAATAATATACTAAATCTAGATGTATTAAATATATAATGATCATTTGTATATTCAGAGTGAAATTGATCTTCTTAAAATTATAATACAAAGCTAATCTATAATATAAATAGTGCAAAATAAAGATCTAAACTAAAAGGATTCAAAAGAGAGATAATCTAATTATTATATTATTTTAACTATTCTATTATACTTTAATTAAGCAACTAAAATAAAATTATTTTCTTTAAAAAAAATATATTTTAAATATTATTTTTAATCAAATTTTATATAGTAAAATTTAAAGAATAATAATTAAAAAAAGTTATTATTAGCAAAAATTTTTTTTATAAAAGATATATATTAAAAAATTTTAGATTTAAATAAATCTCAATATCTAATAACTTAATTAAATAAGATAGATATAATTATTATTTATTTTTTAAATAATTTTATTAAGTACTTATATAGTGATAATCAAAAATAATGACTCAGAGACTAAATTTACTAATAAAATATAGTGAAAATTGAAATTTTCTCTATATTAAAATTTATAATTTTAATAAGAAATAATTTTTATTTTTACATTAAAATAAAGTTTATTAGTTATAGTTTAACATATATTTTTTTCAGATTTTTTAGATTTTTTCTGAAAGAGTTGCTCTAATTGTAAAGTTAGTGCAAAAATTTTTATTAATTAAATTTTATTTTTAATTAGTAAAAATTTTTGCATTAACTTTACAATTAGAGTAACTCTTTCAGAAAAAATCTAAAAAATCTGAAAAAATATATGTTAAACTACAATTAATAAACTTTATTTTAATATAAAAATAAAAATTATTTCTTATTATAATTATAAATTTTAATATAGAAAGAAAATTTCAATTTTCACTATGTTTTATTAGTAAATTTAGCTCCTGAGTCATTACTTTTGGTTGTCACTGTATATATAATTTTTATAATTATTATAAGCTTTTTTAATTATTATTTTAAATTTTTTATCTTAATTAAATAATTAAATATATATTATAAATATATAAAATTATATTATTATAAAAGCTTAAATAATAAACTTAATTATATTATAATAATAATATATATTAATATAAATATTAAATTAAAAACATATCAAAAAATATAACTTATATATTTTGGTTTTTATAATATATATTCTTTTAAATATATATTTTGTATTTTTTCAATTTGGCATATTTTGATATGAAATTTCACATGATTTTATTAAATTAACATGTCTTGTACTATTAAAAAAATCTTGTTTGTGGTATAGATAAAAATATTTACAATTAATGATCTGATTTTGCCAAAATTTGAAATATATATTTATTATATATTCAATAATATACTTACATAATATAGATTTATTAAATTATAAATTTATAATAATAATTCCTAAAAATTATTTTTAATTTTAAAATAACAATTTGTTCAAAGCAAAAAGCTTTGCTTAATTTTATTATTAAATTAAATTATAAAAAATACTAAAAGAATTAAGTTCAGCTTAATCTTATAACTAATATAATTAGTTTGTATTTATTATGCTTGTTAAACTTTCATATTACTTATAATTTAATTAACCTTTCATATATTAAATGCAGGTTATATTCATTTCTCACATGATTATATTTAGCAGAAAGTTCTCGACGGAAATCTCTCTCTCTCTATATACACGAGTGACAGAAGCAGAACGAATCTAAAAGTAACGAAACCAACCTAAGGGAAACAGAACGAATAGAACGAACTTTTTTTTTTTTTTTTTCCCAAAAAGGGAACGAACTTACTTAACACGAGTGACAGAAACAGAACGTCCATACATTTTAAAATATTATAAAACGAACAGAAATCGAAAAGAAATAGAACATAAACGAAGGAATGGTATAAAAGAATCTTATGTTAAAGAATAGCAAAAAAACCTTAAATTAATGAAATAGAGAATAATCAGAACTTAAAACATATCTTATTCTTAGTTCGAAACGGTGGTGCTTGCAATAAATGTATCATGAGTCTAATTGTGCAGGAATATGCTCGCTTCGAGAGATTAGGTTGTCAATCGGACTCAATCACCTCAATATCTATTATTGGACTATCGGAATCAAAACTACGATCTAAATCGAGCAACACATTTTCTTCATTTACTATAGGAAGGTCGGAGCCTCTAATGAAATTGGACCAAATGTCGATAGATTCATTATTTTGTTGTTCCTTTTGATGCAATTCCTCAAGTCGAGTAGTAATTGCATCGACTGAATAAAAATAGCGTAGCACGTTATGATGATTATCGGGGAAACGAAAATTTTCTTGATCAAGCTGTGACACTTCATTATTGGTTAAGGGATTAGGTTGTAAATTGGATTCAACCGACTCAACTTCTATTGTTGGGATATTGGAATCAAAGCTGCGGTCTAAATCGAGCAACACGTTTTCTTCATTTACTATAGGAAAATCGGAGCCTTCAATGAAATCGGACCAAATGTTCGATAGGCTCATTATTTTGTTGTTCCGTATGATGAAATTCCTCAAGTCGACTAGTAACTTCACCGACTGAATAAAAATAGCGTAGCACGTTATGATGATTATCGGGGAAACGAGAATTTTCTTGGTTTATATTTGGATTCATTTTGATTTTTATTATATGGGTATAAATTTTTGGTTTTTTCGCTTGCTTTTTTTATGTGAGTTCGAAATTACTTTTATAATCAAATCAAAGCTAATCGTTATTTATATTATATTTAATAATATTTTATATATACTCTATTGAATATTTAATAATTTAAATTTCTAACTAATAATATTTATATACTGTTGGATATTTAATATAGTTCTTCACTGAAATCCAATTTTATGCTAGACAAATTAGTATCACCTCGGTTGATAAAAAAACTTGTTTTTCTACATGTGTTAATTTTTAGAATTTAAACCATCTTGGTGATATCAGAACGGACATTTAATACATATACAATAAAAATTTAGAGGACTGATATTCCTAATCGATTGTAAGATGGCGTTAAACTTACAAATTCACGATCTGTGTCTTTATGGTTTTATGATGCTTATTATTATCGTTAACTGTTCGACTAATTAATGATTAACACAATGAGAAGTATGCATAAATGATTCGTTTTTAAAATTCGAACATGACCAATATTAAAAATATAACCCTATTTTGTGCCATATCGAATATTCTAAAATTAATGTTACACTTTGGTGTTTCATTTAATATTTCGTACGTTTAAACATCCTCTAAAAGGAAGTTCTTTTACGATAAAATTTTTGACAATGATACATAGATTGAGTGTTGCAAGAAGACAATAATCTGAAACACCGATCTAAAATGGAAAGCTGAAAATGTTAATGTAGGACTTACTTGGCATCAATGTCTTCCAGTCAAAATCCAATTGAAAAATATCGTATAGAATGTAGAGTTTACCTTAAAAGAAACTAATGGGATTTTAAAATAGAGAATGAACTTTTAAAATAGAATAGTATAAATTTCGAATATAGTTTATTTTAAATTCGGTTTTTTATCCACGACTGTATATAGTAATACGGAACAAAATTTACTATATTTTTTGATGTTCCGTAATTTATTGTGGAGCCACAGTAAATTTTTACTTATTTAATTATCTAAATCTTGTAATAAACTAACAAAAACTACTTATTATCCATACGATTTTCATAATTCACCATTTGAATCCAATTCTTTTTTAATTTCAGAGTTTCTAATATCATTTCATTTTCTTCAATTAAGTTATTACCACCATTGTCAATTATTGATTCTTCTAGTTCTTTCATAATCATTAATTTTATCATCTGCTGATTCATATTATTGAATTGGTACAGCAATATCATAACATTAACCCCTGTTTGCATAAGATATCACCACGTTATAACTAATGCATAGTTTAATCGATTTCGATGTTAAAATCTCATACATATTAGATCAAGAGTTGATACAAAGAAAATTTTCAAGTTCACTTGCTAATCCTTCCAAAAATCAATAATGACATGAAAATTCATGTAAATTCGGATAGAATTAAGACAAAAATTAATAACAATATGTTATTCATTGACTAAATAAAGTTAAAAAGTATGAGAAATTTAGTTAATCAAAATTAGATTTTAAGAAAAGAAAGTACAAACCTTGGATTGCTTTAATTAATTCCACCAGCTTTGTAAGCTTGTAATCATTCAACTTTCAAGAATAATAAAAATAATGTACCATAACAAGTAGACGTGCAATATCTTTTTGAATCTTGTTCAAAATTATGCATATAAATAAGATAACAAATTTGTAAGAGCTCAAATTGCGAGAATTTCTGGTAGAGTGGGTTTGTTTTCGCTTCTTTCTAAAAAAAACCCGTTGTCGGGATGCATCATTTTGAGATGTGCCAGTAGTTCCAATTTGTGCTGAAGATAATTTATTTAGTAGCTGAAATCTGTAATAAACATAGAACGAAATAAAAAAAAACATAAATTATTAATAGCCTAACAGATTGATTCTAAACATTGCTTTATTTAGAATTGGTTTAATTATTATAATATTCAACGCTCTTTTTCTGATAATTTTATTTAAAAATACAGATTAATATTTAGAGCTCCCGCATAAATATATTAATAATAATATTATTATTAATTTTTACCTGCCTATATTCCCCAATGCTTATCACTGCTCTTATTATAATTTATGTATTATATCAGAACTGCATTAATCACTATTATTTTGTCACCATCGAAACTGTCTCGGAGTCATCGTCATCATAGTAAGCAATGTCAGAACTATCTTAATTGGCATTGTTTTATCGATATCAAAATTAACATATTTACTAATGCTAATGATTATCATTATCAAATTTAATATAATCCAGTTCAAACTGAAATAGTTTGAACCGAACTATTCAAAATATTATAAAAAACTTATTTTAATCCATCTATTTTTTAAAATGCTGTTAAAACAATAACTATTTTATCATATTTTTTCTAACATAATCAATGATAATCAAAAGATTTTCTGCTCATTCCATAAAAGAAATAAAGAAAAAAAAAGAGGCCTTATCATCATCATAAAAATATAAGTGTCTTGAGCGGAGAAACATTCCTTTCGATTAGGACAAAGTTAATATTAATTCTTGAAGACTTATATCTTTTTCAAACAGACTCTGATTTAAAGAAATTGATATATAGATAAATTTAATGAAACATCTTTAATCAGGTAATTGTTCAGTTAAAAGTCTATTTATTATTAAAAATTTATTATAAATATACCAAAAGTTTCCTTAGTTAATATAAACTTAAATAGGTTGGTAAATCATTTTGTATTAAGCAACTAATACTTTCTCTGACGTTATCATTGCTTGAATCCGCTTTGGCATACTGTTGATCAAATTCTCAGTCATCACTCTTGGAATTTCTTTCCACATTGTCCAAAGATTAAAGGGGCTTCTTCCGATCCTGAAGGCTTCGCTTGATTTCAGCTTTCAATTTCTCAAATTAGTTCGAGATTGTACTTTGGGCAGAACGTATAAGCCTTTGTCTGCGTGGATGAAGCTGGGACTTTTGACTTATGCTGAAGCATGTTGTCAGTGTTCCAGCATACACGGCTCCGGTCACTAATTCATGCAGCGACACAAATGATCCTACTCCACTTAAAATTAACAATTATGTAGAGCGTTTATGAAATTGACCATAATAAATCAAGGATTTTAAATTTCGTTCAAGCGTTTAAAAAAATTTTATGATATAACAATTATAAAAAATTACCTCAGCAATAAATGAAAAGTCATACAAGGAAATATCAAAATGTGTTCTTTAATCAAACAAAACCAAAAAAATTTAATTCGCTCGAAATAACAATAGAATAATACGAATTTACATAAGAGGTATTGGATATGCAATACTTGTGACCAAGTTATTCTGTAATGAAGTCACTCATATTTTTGTGGCGTTCTCTATATGAAATATTCACTGCTGTGCCAACTCCTTGAAGCTTGGGCAAAAAATCATTGCCGAGCAACATTGATATTCATAAAAAATCTTTCAATCAAAATTATCTTGATCGGCAGCAGACATTGGTGGCGCATCATATCGTTGATAAGATGTTTACGTAGTTTCGCCACATGTAGAATGTTTAAATCTTTACCCATGCCAGGTCTTAATATTCGAAGATGTGGTTCGTGGGTCATCAGCGAGTATATGATAAAATCGGCATCTCCATCACAGACAACATGACGAAGTTGCGGATTATAACCACTTTGCATGCGCTGCGTTTTCAAAAATTGGAACAATTTGTGCTCACCTTCACCTGCTAAACTGGAATCACTAAAGATGATCTGAAGATTCTTCGACGATCATTCAATCTTTGGAAAATATAAAATCTTATTGCTTCATTTGCGGCTTGCATAAATTTTGTACCAGGCGTAATGGCGACCTATTCACCAGACAAAAAAAAGCCTGTACTTCCCTCGGCAACTCTCCATCTTTGTTGACAACCTCAGTACCAGCTACTTCAATTGTCATTGCATCTTCATTAGCTACAGTAATTTCTTCTGAAGCAGGTAAAGAAGAGGATATACCTATTGGTGGAACAACCATTGATAATTTAGGTTTTATATTAACGGCAAGGTAATGTATACGAGCATTTTCGCATCAAATAAATCTATGGCGTCATCCATTTGTCGAAAATTCTTCGACAGCATTAATGTCGAGGTCAACTTTCTACTACTTTTCCCTCGACCTTTTTTCTTTATGTTTGCGGTATGAAAAAGTGCATTGATATCTAGGTATAAAAGGTCCGCGGATTGTTTCGCTCCGTGAGCTACTCTTTTCACGACTGCTAGATAATGTGAGGCCAGCCAGCGAAAAAATCCTGGAATACCCATTTTTGGTTCCTCCTTCTAATGAACGGCGGCGTTCCTTCGCAATGAAACGGTTTTAATAATATACGTCAAACTGTCAAAATTGGAAATTCTTCCAAACAAAAATCATCTGCTTTTACTAACCCTATTTTTGCTAGCTCGCTAGGAACATGACTTGTAATAGATAAATCATGCAAATTTTATTTGGTGCAGTCATGATAACTTATTATGGATGGCCCGCATTAAATTTGATTACTGCGCAAAAACATGATCGCTGTGTTTTCGCGTTATTATTTGAATCTATCAAATACATTGATAAAATCATGAAAAACTAAAATTTAACAACTGTGTTTATTAAGTCTGAATAAGTAATTTGTGCTTAGCATAAAAAATATAAACCAAAAAAAATATAAGCTGCGTTCTTGAAATATGCACACATCAAAAACTAAAGATTTCTCGATTACGTTCATTCATCTAATAAGCTTCACATTATCATCACCTGTTTTTCATATTGACCAAACAAAAAACTTAAAACATGGCGATGGAATAAACATGTCAATTCATCCGAATTACCCAAATTTTCAAAAGAATTCTTTAAACCAAGATATTACCCCGCCTATATACAGCTTAAATCAACCAAAGTTAAAAAAGCCCGTTCCAATGTTAATGCCAATGAAACCAAAAATCGCAGCAAGTCCTAAAAAATTGGAAAATCCTACACTTTATATGAAATCTGAAGAACAGAAAAATACGAATATGCAGTTTTCAGTTATTAATCAATTGAAATTGCAAGCAGCGGCTAAAGATGCGCTAAATGGTATTGTTTATAATACATAGATACCACCTTAAAAAAAATTTTTTTAAACAATAAAAATAAATAATAAATTTTCTTGAGGTTGTAAAATCAAATTTCCGCCATATTTGTTAAATACAGAATTTTATGAATGGCATTTTTCGCATTTAAGCCATACTTAATGAAATAAATCTAATCAATTAAAAATATGCATTAAGCTTTCATGCCATTGAACCGGCAAAGCATTAGAATAACAAAAAAATATGCAAGGCAGTGCAACAAAAAGGACTAATTGAAAAAGAAAAGGAACCAAAATAAATTAAAAAATATTTACAATAGCAAACATTATTATTATTATTACTAGAATACGAATAATCCAACTACCAAAAAACCGATGCATACAATCACCAATAATAAAATTCCCAAGCCAAGTTCAATGCAAGTTAAAATTCCGAATATCAAATAACAACATATGTTACTAAAATCGTGTAATTTAACGAAATCAATCCACGAATTTTCGTTGTGCCTAATGTATCGATATTTTGAGCTAAATTTTCACTAGGTTTTATAAGTCTCGTGTTTCTTGATAAAAGATGTTTAGAAAGTAAAGTATAGCATTTGATAATGATATTCTCATGTTCTTTTTAAAATTGATGATTTATTCATTATCTGATTTATTCAAAATGCAAATATTTAAAAATATAAAATTCGTTAATAAAATAATGATTAAAATAATAGGAGTAACATAAAACACAAGCGGGTGCTGCCCAAAACCCATACGGCTAAAATCCCGATATTCCCGACATCCAAAATTCTGAAGTTTCGACATTTCAACATCCGATATTCTAAAATCCCGACTTCGCAATATCCAGACCGTCAGCATATTCAATGTCCTGATATACCACATATCCAAAAATCCCGAAATTCTTAAAATACAACGTGAAATTCAGAAATATTCGCATCTAGTGTATTTTGGGCATCGCGATGTTGGATACCGAGATTTTGGACGTTGAGATTTTGGGGTAGATCCAAAACAAGCATGTCTGTCATCTACAGTAACTATAAATCAGTATTGAGAATTAAGTCTAATCTCCCGAATCGGACAATTCAGTATGTCATATGGTATGCCCTAGTGTTTTGAATTGGAATTTGAAATGGAAATCTGTTCAATTGATTTAAATATGCCTCAACACGCTAAATATTATTTGGTCAAATATCTCTGATTTTTTGAAATTGTGAATATCTAAATAGTGATTGGTGAATCGTTTTACGAATTTTTGGAAACTAACCGCATCTATAAACTTTGATCAATGACATACATCAACATATTCGAAAATGTCGTAAATCTTTTGAGATAAAGCTATTTTCTTGTTGAGATGAAAAATTAATAGTTCTAATGATAGGGACTGATCTGCACAGAAGTTTCATGCAACTTGGGTAATGATACGGGCTGTCCCAGCACCCCACGCCTCTTTCGGTTGGGTCAATCAATATGCGTATGGTAAATATAAATGATTCACTCTACAAGACTCATAATCCTCTCAAATGGTGGAGTACACATCAAAAAGAATATCAGGATTCAGCAGCATTAGCTCGAAAATTTCTCGCTTTCCTGGCAAATTCAGCATCACCCGAATGGTTATTTTCTGACGCAGGCAATATTCTAACGAAAAAACGAATCGGTTAGATCCATCTATTCAATTTTATCCCAATTAAAATAATAATGTACATAATCCAAAATACATTTTTTTGCAATATATTCGCCAAATTTTGATCCTAGTTTGAATTATAATAAAAGTTTTGGTCTTGAATAGAGATGTCGTTAGAATTGTTCGCTATACCAGTTACGACATAAGTCATAAAAATCTAAATATTCGAAAAGTTCAGTTTAATACAAATAATCATGATGTTCTTGCAATCTCATTGATTAAAAAATTATATGTTGCAGAAAGGTCGGTCGGTCGACCTGCCCGAGTCTTATGTTGTCAGACCCTGGCCTACAGGTTTTCCATCGCCCCGCATAACTAAACTTGGAAAAATTATACAGTGCACACGTATATGTAATAATGTGCTACAGATAATACGGAACTAGATATTTTTAATCACCTAAAAGATAATTCCGCTTTCATAGAAAAAGCTTATAAAGTTGACAAACACATTATACCACAATATATTCATACTCTATACAATTAAAATTTTAACCCATAATTACAACTTTAAAACATAATGTTGCACGAATGAATCAATGAATGAATAATTTCGTTTTTATTATGGTCCATTGCAAAAATATGGATACATCAGATAAATATTAATAGATTATTTTTTCAAAATAAAATTTTTAATTCTGTCTCATTTAATTAAGTTGTTAGTTATTGGGATTTATTTAAATATAAAAATTTTTATTATATATCTTTTATAAAAAAAATTTTACTAATAATAAAACTTTTTGAATTATTATTTCTTAAATTTTACTATATAAAATTTGATTAAATAATTTTTATTTTAGTTTTTTTAGTAAAGTAATGCTTCATTTATTATTAAACTAAAGTATAATAAAAATAAATTTGGATAATTTTTTATTTAATATAAAAAAATTATAAAGATTAGTTAAAATTTGAATGATTTTTATTAGAAGTAATTATATTGGTGTATCAATCTTTTTGCAATAGACCATATCTATCAAAAACAAGTGGAAATAGAAATTAAACAATGTACATACTGTTTATCTCATTTTCATTTATTAAAATGAGTTCATTTTAAAAAATTTTAATTTATATGTAAGAGTTTTTGATTACTGTATTCTTCATTACCATACAACCGACATCACTCAGGAATTTTTGCAATTCAAAGCTAGGATTATTCTATTTTTGGTTGAAATGGAGCAGTGTATATCTCTAAAAATATGGTAAATGAAGCTGAGTTGCAATGGAAAATCAAGGACTATAATGTAAACTCTAACTTTTATACCGAAATAATGCAGTATGATGCCATTGATTATTTCTAGAACTATACATATGTTCTTCGTTTTACATTTTAAAGGTTTTGCCATTTATTCCATTTATGTTAAATATCTTGTTATTTCTTGAAAAA
>CAJVPS010002106.1:0-13231 GCA_910591765.1 Ambispora leptoticha | reverse complement strand
AGAAAAATTACAAGATAAGTATAACTCAAGTATTTTCAAAAGATAATTAAATTATTACTATTCAAGTATATTTATTTTAGGTCTCAGAGCAGAGATATTTATACATTTTTGAGATTTTACAAGTTTCTATCTAAACTTATTTACTACTTTAGATTACAATTACAATCTTTGGGGCAAAGTATCAATAAATGAACAAGTAAAAATAAGAGATAAGATATATGTAATAAGTTAAATAATAATATAAATGATGAAATAAAATAAAAAGATAAGATATATGTTCTAAAAAGAAAAGATAAAAGATAAAAATAAATAAAATTTATTGATGAACTATTTTTAAAGTATTTCTGAACTGTTGTTGAACTGTTTGTGAACTATTATTGATTTCAGGACTAATTATTTATTAATAATCTTAAAATATTGCAAAAATATTGCAAGAATATTGCAAGAACATTATCAAATCATGATTGAATTTATAACTGATATATTAATTATATTATTTAAAATTACATGTCTTCTAAAAATTAATTGATTAGTCAAATTTTCCAAGTTCAAAAAATTATAAAATTAAAGAAATTTATATTACTATAGTAATATTATACTGGCTTCTTTATTTGAAATTGCTTTTGCTTTAGACCATTTTGTAAATAAATCTATTGCTATAGCAATATATTGATTTCTTTTCTTAATTACTTTACAAGAATTAATAAGATTGATTACAATTCTATCAAAAGGCTTTTCAACTTTAATAGGATGTAGAGTTTATTTTGTTATTCATTTATCAGTTCTTTAACAAGTTTCACAAGATCTAAAAAAGTTTTTTATATCTATTCCCATTCCATTTCATCAATATTTAATAGTAATTTGTTGATAAGTTTTATCAAATCCAAAGTATTCAGCAAGTAAATTTGAATATATGCTAATCATTACTGCTTCAATTTTATTTTCTTTCAATACTCAAAGTGATGTGGTGAGTTTTTTTCTTCTATTCTTTTTATAAAGTACTTCACTAATAATTAAAAAGTATTTTGATTGTTGCTAAATTTTCTTTTGCTATTCTTTAGTATATCCTACAGAATAACTTTCATTTTCTAGATATTTTATTAAGTCATAATATATTGTTAAATTCATGATATTGAATCAATTAGATTTGGATAAGTCATTTAATTAGTCATCCAGTAAAAATTATTCTAATTAATTAATTAATTAATTAAGTGAGTTTAGTATTCTACTCCTGTGAATATATTCTTGAGAGTGTATCCACATTTTGATTAGTCTTTTCAGCTTTATAGATAATAATAAAATTGTATTTCATCATGGTTATTATCCATCTTGAGATTCAGGATTCAGGATTAACTTATTTAGTGAATAGCTATTGAAGTGCATTATGATCAGTAATGATTTCAAAAAGAGGTCCAAGAAGATAATGTCAAAATTGTCTAACAGTCCAAACTATAGCCAGAGCTTTTTTTTCAGTGATACTATAATTCTTTTTTGTTGGTTTGAGTGAAATACTTACATAGGCTACTACTTGTTCTCTTTCTTCATTATCTTTCTGAGATAATATTGCATTAAGTCCAGAGTTAGAGATATTAGTGTAAAGATAGAATTTCTTGATGAAATCAGGATAAATTAAAATTGATGCAGAGATGAGTTTTTCCTTCAAAGTCTGAAATATATTTTCTTGATCTACAATCTAAACAAAAATGATATTATTCTTTAAAAGTTTAAATAGTGATGCTACTATCTGTAAGAATCCTTTAATAAATTTTCTGTAATATCCAGCTAGTTCTAAAAATGATCTAAGCATCTTGATATTTGTTGGATAGTTGAAGAATCAGGTGAAATTTCATCTTGAGTAATAATATGTCCTAGAAAGGGTAAGTTATCTTGAGTAAAATTACATTTTTCCAAGTTGAGTTTTAATTCAGCTTCTCTGATTCATTGAAAAACTTTTTGTAGATGTTCCAAATATTCTTTCCAAATCTTTGAGTATACATTTATATCATCAATATAGATCATAATAAATTTCTAGTTATAATCTCCAAGTATGCTATCCATAACTCATTGAAATATTGCTGGTATATTGCAAAGTTCAAAAGATATAACTTTGAATTCATATAATCCTTCTCTTAAAATAAAGACTATCTTTTTAATACTAAATAGTTTTATTTTAATTTGCCAATAACTAGATGTAAGATCCATAGATGAAAATCATTTTGCATCTCCAAGATTATCTATTATTTCATCAATTTGTGATAAAGGGTAGGTATCTTTCTTTGTGAGAGTATTAAGTTTTCTATAATTAATACAAAATTGTTTCTTGTCATTTTTCTTTGCTATTACTACAATAGGTGAGATCCAGAAACTATTGGATTTTTGGATGATATCTATATCTAATATTCATTAAATTTTATCATGAATAAACTCTTGATCAGATAGGGTTACTCTGTAAGTTTTTTGATAAATAGGCTTTTCATTTTTAGTATCAATTAAATGTTGAATAATATTGGTTCATCCAAGTTTATTTAGATCTGATGCAAAAATATTTTTATATGCTTGTAATAAGTTATATAAGGCATCTTGTTATTCAAGTATTAATTCTCTTTGTTCAACTACTTTTGTAATTTCTTTTTTATCTAGAAAGTACACTTTCATTTTGTTCTTTCTAATTGATCTAAATCCTTGAGTTCCATGAGATAATTCTTCTAGTTCTTCTCTAGTATCTACAGATATTATTTTTTTAATTGGAGCAAGTTATAAAAAAATTGCTTGAGCAATTCATTTATTAAGCTGGATCTCATAAAATTCGTTAAAATTATTATGCAAAAGAATTCTAATATTTCCAGTATATTCAGCATTAATAATTCCTTTTTTAACTTCTATTCCTTTCTTGGCTAGTGATGATCAAGACATTAATTGATAAACAGTTCCTACAGGAACTTCAATTACCAAATAAAGATCAATCATAATTATTTAATGAGGTTGAATCAGGATGATTTCTTCTCCAGGATATCTAAGATCAAAGTTTGCATCATGTTCATGAGCTTGTTCAGGTATTTTTCTTTTATCTTCATCATTGTAAATTTTAATCATTAAATTTGTTGACTGTTCTTTGAGTTATTTCTCTTCTTTTATTTCATCTTCATAGTTTTCAAATGCTATATAATATTTATTTAGAATTTCTTCAATTGAATCATAATCACTATCTTTAGCTTTTTCTTTCTTTTCTGATTCTGGATGTTTTTCTTCCAGTGATTCTTCAACTTGTTCAGATTATACACAATCTTCATAAATATCTGAATTACAAGAAATCAAGCATTCATTAAAGAATTTTACATTAATATATTTTAATTGAGCAAGTTGTTTTCTTCAGGAAGAAGATAGTTATTGATAGATGATCAGAAAGATTTCTTGGGCTAATACTTCTTCAGATCTATCATAGGTAATATATTGCATCTCTTCTTCATCATTATAATTAGTGATATATCAGGCAAGTATTACTTTTCCAATTTTATTATACTGCTAGTAAACATTTAACAAGTTTCTATTACTTCTCAATTTTCTGATAGTGCCATTATTTTTTTACTAATCATTATAATTAAATGCATACACATATTACTCAGTGTAGTCACAAAAATATTTGACATCATTATATTTCCAGATTACTTCAAGGAAGTGTCTAGCTTTATCTCAAAATCCACAGTAATTACAGATAGATAAATTGAGTTGTTGTTGAGTAAAGCAATCAGTATAAAATTATTTTTCAAATTCATTTTCATCTCTTGCTTCTGAAATAGTTTTACTATCCATAAAGTATTTACAATATGAACATTTAACTATTCTTTCTTTCAGCTTCAATTTTCATAAGACTTCACTTTTAGAAAAGAATTTTTCTTCAGTGATAGGTATCTTCTTTGATTCTCAGATATGTTTCACTTCTAATCACCAGTCTTTAGTTTCATTCTGAGATAAAATTGTTAATAGATTATTTAGAGTATTTATTTTAATATTAACCCAGATAACTAAATCATCAAAATATTGAGAGTATTTGTATTTAGGTATTGATAATTTATAATGATATTAACATTCAGCTGTAGGATTTCTTCAATCAAAAGTTCATTGAGAACTTTGATAGTGAGTCTGCTAAAATCTTCTTTTCAATTTTGAATATTCTTTCCAGGTGAGAGTGGTATCTTTAACTTGAATTCCTTCTTCAAAGATTTTAATATTTCTAACTTTAGGAATTGAATTTATAATCAGGTAAGAAACTTTTTCAAAGTATATATCATTAAATCATCTGGATGAAGTATGAATCTGAGTTCAAGGTTTGTCAGATATCCACCATAGAAAATTATAATCTTCTAGATTTTGATTTTCAATTTTGAATTCATTATCAGAAGTTTCACTAGAGGATGTTTCAGTATTATTATCACTATCTTCAGGTATAGCATTTCATTATCCATGAATGAATTTAATTAATACTTTTTCTTCTTCTTTATTCTAATCAAAGGTTATTATATTTTTCTTTAGATTGATTTTAGTATTGATCTTGTTTAGTCAGTCCATTCCTATTACAAGACTATAGATTTGAGCTTTAGTAACATTTACTTTAGCTGGAATTATGATTTTATTAATGGTGATAGAGAAGTTATCAATAGCTCCTAAGAGTTACTTGAAATATTTATTAATATCAGATATGGAGATATTTGATTTTCATTGAATCTTCATTCCTAGTCATTTGAGAAATTCATGATTGATAACACATCCTGATGCTTCAGTATCTATGATCAAGTCTATAGGAGTCTTTTCAACTTTGACTTCACATCAGGCTGAGATTATTTTGATCTTCTGGATGAACATTATTTTTCATTTGAGTTTTTTCTGTGATTTCTTTCTTATTCCTTTTGATATTTGAATTCTTTATTCAGGTGAAGTTTTAATAGTTAGACAATAGTAATATTAGCTTTCTGTAATGTCAAATCTTCAAGTATATTATAGATTTCTACATATTTGACTAGAATTGAAAGATATACTCTTTCTTTCTTTCTTTTCTTCTTTGCCAAGTTGATCTTATCTTCTTCAAGTACTTTTGATAAAGGCTGGATAACTTTATTTTCTTTTTCACTTTTTTCTTTTTTTTTAACAGTTCTTTAGTATTTTCTTTCTCTAGCAAGATAATCATGAATTACTAGTAGTGAGAAACTAGATTAAGTAGATGAATTACAGTACCAGATGCTTGTAAAGCAGCTGTCAAATTCTGAGTTTAGGCAAGAAGAGAAGTAGTATCCAGATTTTGTGAATTATTAGACTGCTGATTATGATTTTGGATATTCTGATTCTGATAATTATTGTTGTTACTATTATTGTTCTGATTTTAATTATTCTAGTTTTAAGAAGTATTTTGATTATTAGACTATTAATTTATAGACTGAATATTATTTGGATAATATCTACTGATATGCTCTTTTTCTCCACAAGTATAACAGATAATAGTAGATTAATCTCTTGACTGATTTTGTTGTTAATTGTTATTATTATTCTGATTATTATATCTTCTATCAGATTCTACATGATCTATCCTACTGATTAGGTCTTGTAAAATCTTAGTAAGGGCATTTCATTCACCAGTTGATTGAGCTTGGATTTGGTAATAGATCTATTTAAGTGAGTCTGAATCAGCTTCTTTCATATTTTTGGTAATTTTAATAATACTTTCCATAGTATCATTAGTATTTAAATTAACCCATTTTTGAATTTCAGATTTGAGATCTTTCTTAAAAATTTGAATCTTATATTCTTCTGGATAATCATTCTTTAGATCTACTTTACTTTCTAGTTCCATAAATTGATTAGTATATTCTTCTACAGTTCCAGTTTGCTTCAAGGATTTCAATTCATCTTGCCACTGTTGCATCTTACAAGACAAATAGAATTTAAGGATAAATTAGCTAGTAAAGTCATAATCATCATGCTTCTTATTTGTTCATTTACTTAATCTGAGGGTATCACTTATAAATTATTGATCAAACCAAATTGCTGGTCCCTCTAGATATCCTCTTACTATCTTAATCTTTCTGTCATTAGTAATTCCATTGGCTTTTGTAATTACTTCAAAGTCATGTAATCACTCAATTAGATCCTAATCATTATCCTTGAATTTATAAATTAGGATAAGGATCTTCTCCATTCTTTGTATCTTCATGGATCAAGTTAATTCTTCAAGAGCTTGAATGAGACTATTCATTCTATTTGACATGGTAATTTCTTTCTTTGATTATGATTCCTAAGATTAAATTTGCTTGATTATAACTATTAGTTCTTTAGAATCTTCTGAATCACTACTTTCATATTCTGATTTTGTGAGCTGATTAGTTGAGAGGGTTTCAAAATTATCTGTCTCTTCAAGAACAGAAAGAACATTATTTACTAGGTATGTTTATTGTTTAACTGTGATTTTAATTCTAAATATGAAGATATTTAATAACTTGATAATTTCTCTTTGAAATTGATTAGATATAAGATTTTGCTGTATAATATTATCAAAGAATTCTTATGAAAGTTTGTTGTGTGAGATCATGTGATAATTCTGAGTCCAGGTAAGAAAATTTATAAATCTTCTGTCTGAATTTTTATTGGCAGGAAAACAGTAATAGTAGTAGTTGTATAGTTCAATGTGAGGTGAGAATTTTCAAGAGTCTTCTCTGTTATGTTCACTGAGATATAGGTCAATTAGGAGTCTAATAAAAGAGTAATATGTACTCATAAATTATTCAATTAATTAGATAACTAATATCTCAAGGATAGCTAATTCTTAAAATAATAAAATGAATAATAAACAAAAATAATATAAATAAGTTGACTGGGATCTCTGGGTGGATAAGATCCACAGAGGGGATACCAAATATTATAAATTATACTCTAGAAGATAGATTTTATTATGAATATAATTTATAATAAGTTTTGAGAATGAAGACTGAATTATTTATAAAGATAAAGGAGATTACTATTATTCTAAAAATTTCCTAGTGCTAATACTTACAAGTATTATATCAACACAAAACAAAAATAAAATAAGACAAAATTATAAAAATAAAGTTGTGATCACGAATACTAAATTAAGAGGTGATATTAAAAACTAAGTATAAATATTCAAAAACTAGCAACAAATACTAAAATAATTATAATAAATACAAATAAAACTAAGATAACTAATATCAAACCAAAATAAAGATAACAAATACTAAATAAAGCTTTTGCATATAGAGAAGCTTACCAAACCTTTTTTAAATAAAGACAATAAATATCAAATCCAAGCTTTTATATATAGAAAAGTTATCAAGAATCTTTTCAATCAAAATATAATCTATTATGATAGAAAAGATAATTAAAAGCAGGATATCAAGATAAGTTTTCAGAGAAAATTACAAGATAAGTATAACTCAAGTATTTTTAAAAGATAATTAAATTATTATTATTCAAGTACATTTATTTTAGATCTCAGAGCAGAGATCTTTATACATCTTTGAGATTTTACAAGTTTCTATCTAAACTTGTTTGCTACTCTAGATTACAATTATAATCTTTGGGACAAAGTATCAATAAATGAACAAGTAAAAATAAGAGATAAGATATATATAGTAGGTTAAATGATAATATAAATGATGAAATAAAATGAAAAGATAAGATATATATTTTAAAAAGAAAAGATAAAAGATAAAAATAAATGAAATTTGTTAATGGACTATTTTTAAAGTATTTCTAAACTATTATTGAACCATTTGTGAACTGTTATTAATTTCAGGACTAATTATTCATTAATGATCTTAGAATATTATAAAAATATTGCAAGAATATTGCAAAAACATTATTGAATCATGTTTGAATCTATAACTGATATACCAATTATATTATTCTAAATCACATATTTTCTAAAAATCAATTGATTATTCAAATTTTTCATGATTGAAAAATTATAAAATTAAAGAAATTTATATTACTACAATAACAGTATGTTGAAAGATGTTAAAAAATGTTAAAAAATATTAGAGTATGTGAAAGAATATTAAAAGATATGGAAAGATATTAAAAGATATCTGAGATCATTATTCAAGTATAACTGTTCCATCAAAATTAAAAATAATCTTTCACTATACTATTCTATTATATATATAAATATCATATTACAAATAATAATAAAATATAGATCTCAAATATAATATAATATTTAAAAATAAAAGTATAATAATAAATATAATAATAATTAATAAGAAAATAGGAATATTTATAAAATAAATGAAAATTATAAGAAAATATGATTTTGCATAACTAGGAAAAGATTAAGAAATTAAGAAATTTTATATCATTACAGTAATATATAGTTCTTCTTCAGAAAATTTTTGCTTTTGCAAAAATCAATTAATAATCTTTAATAATTTTTTCTTATTCAAGTGATGCAACTTGATTAATATAAATTTAAATTTATTATCAAATACTTCTTCTTCAGAATTGTAAATGAAAAAGACTTTATAAGTAACATTATATGATTTATCATGTATATATTTTTCAAGAGCATCTTCAATATTCTTTTTAATTTCTGACATATCTCTTGAGTATTTCTGAGGTTAAATTGAAAATATATATTCAAGTTTATAATATTATAATATTATTTGATTATTATTATTCAAAGAATTATTATAAATTGAAAATATAACTTTCTTAAGTTGAGTTGGCCAATCTTTATCTAAGATCAATTTAATTTCTTCTACCATAGCTGTAGATATTTTAGATTATTCTTCAGAAATAGTCAAACTATCAGAACTTGTGAATTCTGATTCTTCTTTAATATCTTCTTATTTAATATTTATTTTGAATTTATCTTTTGATAAAGTAATAATAAAGACATTCAGCCAGTCAAAGTCCAAGTCAGTAGTAGTATTATCTAGATTAACAGATACTTCAAGTAATTTAATAGTTATTTAGATATTCAAGAAAAAAGGATTATCTTTAGTAAATTCTGATTGTATAAATAAATTCAAGAGTATGATATTAGTTTCTTGTCCTATATTATCACAAGTAAGTAATTTATAAATTAAAAAGATAATTATTTTAAAGGATTATTGAGCAAGCATTTTCTGATAGATTTCTTCAAGAAATTTGATTATTGATAGAATAATCCAAGTAGATAATTGAGATATGATAAGAAATAATAAAAATAAAAGTATAAAAGAATTAAAAAAAATGTAGGATAATAAAAGTAAAAAATAATAGATAAAAGTAAAAATTATAAAAGAATAAAGAAAAAGAAAGAAAATAGAGAGAGTATTTATATAAAATTTGAACTAAAAATTTACTATAAGTGATAAGATATTAAAAATATTAGTAGAAGAATAATTATAAAAATAGATAAGAATAAGATAGAAAATAATTTCAAATATAGAGATGACAAAAATAAAAAGAGAAATTCATGTGAATTACTCAATAATAATTTGTAATTCAAAGTAATCTTGGTGATCATAATAATATTTAAGTTATTTTTCATTAATAGAATACTTATGAACTTTTTCTTTTTGATTACGAATTTTATAAGAGTTATATCTAGTATAGTCATGAATATAATACCATTCTTTACTCTAGATAGATTGAAATTTATTTTCAATTACTGAATATTATTTCATATCAAATAATAATACTTTATTTTCAATTTTAAAAACTATTTTATTTTGAATTTTATCATTAAATATTTGAGAATATGACAGTTATTATTCTTTTATATTTTGTTTTACTTCCAAAATTTATTGAGATAACTGATCTATTGTATGATATATTTATTATATTAATTTTTCTTCTTCTGTAAAATCTTCTTCTAAATAGGTAGAAATTTTTAATTTAATTAGTAATTTAGTATTTCATCTATAAATCAAGAAAAATAATTTATGCTTTATTATCAAATTTCTATTAGTTTAATAGATAAAAAGAGTAGCAAAAATAAAGATATCCCATTCTTGTTCATATACTATTATTAATTTTTGTAAGATTATATATAGTATTCTATTAAAGTATTCTATTATTCTATTTATTTATGGATAATAAAATGAAGAAAATTTATGTTTGATCTCAAATTTTATTGATAATTCTTTAACTATTTCATTAATAAATTCTAATTTATTATCTGATTGAATTTCTTTAGGATATCCATATTTACAGATTATTTTTTCAAAGATAAATTTTGTAATTATGATAACTTTCTTGTCTGAAATTACTTTAACTTCAGGCTATTTTATAAGATAATCTATTATTATAATAATATATCAATTTCCAGTTGTCATAATTTTACTAGATTCAATAAGATCAATAATTATTCTGTTAAAAAGTTATCTAATTTTGATAGGATGTAAAGATTATTTGATAGTTCTTTTATTAATTTGTTAGCAGATCTCACAAGTTTTTACATAATTCTTTATATCAGTTTTCATACTATTCTACTAATATTTATTTGCAATTCATTGATAGATTTTTTTATATTCAAAATATGCTTGAATATAAATTAATAAGAATAGCTTCCATTTCATTTTCTTTAATAACTCAAAGAGATATAGTTAGTTCTTTTCTTCTATTGACTTTATATAATATTCTATTAATTTGTAAAAAGTATTTTGCTTAATTATGAATTTTGTATTGTTATTCAAGAATTGATCCTACAGGATAAGTTTTATTATTCAAATATCATTGTAAATTATAATAAGTTATTAAATCTATATTGTAATTGTAAAGAGAAAAGTTATTTAATAATTTTCCAAATATATCTGGAATAATATGTTAGCATTTTGATTCTTTTTTCCAAATCAATAAGTAATAATAAAAGTATATTTCATAAGAGACATGATCTAGCAATTTACTCTAGCAGAATGACTTAATTGATTTTTAAATAATCATCTCAAGATATTGTGATTAGTAATAATTTCAAAAATCATTCCAAGTAAGTAATAATGAAACTATCTAACAGTCTATATTACTGCTAATATTTTTTTTCAGTTACTTCATATTTTTATTCATTTGGTTTTAAGATGATACTTGCGTAAGTAACTACTTGTTCTCTTCCATCTTTATCTTTTTGAGATAGAACAGCTCCAAGTTCTAAATCTGAGATATTAGTGTAAAGATAAAATTTCTTTGTAAAGTCAGAATAAATTAAAATAAGTGTAGTTGTAAGATGTTTTTTGATTTGTTGAAAAGCTTTTTCTTGATCTATAATTCAAATAAATAATTCTTTGTTACAAAGTAATTTGAATAGAAGGATAGTAATTTGAAAGAATTCTTTCACAAATTTTTTATAATATCCAGCTAATTCAAGAAATGATCAGAGTTTTTTGATAGTTCTTAATTGAGAAAAGTTTTTTATCTTCTGAATAGTTAATGGATCAGAGAAGATTCCTTTTTTAGCTATTACATGTCCAAGAAATGATAATTCTCTTTTGTAAAAGTTACATTTTTTCAGATTAAGTTTCAAATTAGCATTTCTGATTCTGTAAAATACTTTATTGAGGTGATCTAAGTATTTTTCAAAATCTTTTGAGAATACATTCAGGTTGTCAATATACATATTGACAAAATTCTAATTATATTCTTCTAGTATAGTATCCATAGTATGTTGAAAAGTTGCTAGGGTATTATATAATCCAAAAGATATAATATTAAATTCAAAGAGTTCTTTTCTGAAGATGAAAGCAGTCTTGAATTTATCGTCTTCTTTCATTTTAATTTGCTAATATCCAGAGATTAAGTTTATAGATGAAAACCAGTAAGCATTTTTAAGTGAATTCATTATTTCATCAATTCTTGATAATGGATATGCATCTTTACAGATAACTATATTTAGTTTTTGATAATTAATACAAAATCTTTTCTTTCTATTCTTTTTGAAAACTATAATGATAGATGAAGCCCAAGAACTAATTAATGGCCAAATAATATTTACTTCTAATATTTTTTGAATTTCTTCTGATATGAATATTTGATCTGAAAGAGTAGTTTTATAAGGATATTGTTTAATAGATAACTCATTTCCAGTATATATTTCATATTAAATTAAATTACTTCTGTCAAGTTTATGTAATTTAGTTGCAAAAATATTAGCATTATCTTCTAGTAGTTAAGTAAGAAGTCATTCTTGTTCAGTTGTTAATTTTCATTATTCAATAACTTTGTCTTCTTGTTCTTGTTTCAGAAAATAGATATAAGCTTCTTGATGGTTAGTAAATCCAAATCTAGTTATTCTTCAACTAGATTATTTAAGTTCTTCTCTAGTAGAAACTAATTTAAATTAATCAACAGGTACAAGTTGAAGAAATATAAGTTGAGTGATTTTCTGATCTGATTCAATAATATAATCTTCTTTTGAATCATTTTGAATGATAATACTAATATTTCCAATATATCCAGAGTTAATAGTTTTACCTTTAATATTGATTCCTTATTTTACAAGAGATAAATAAGATATTACTTGATATATAACTCCTACAGAAATTTTTATGATAATATAAATATTTACTAATATGATTTGATATAAGAAAATTCTAATTACTTCTTTTCTAGTATAATAAATATCATAGCCAGTATCAGTAAGATGTGCTTTTTCTAATAATTTTTCTTTATCTTGATCATTATAAATTTTGATTATATAATATCCATTATTTTGTTCTACAAAAATATTCTTTAAGTAATTATTAAATTGTTGAGAAAGTTTATTAAGAGTTTGATAAATAAAATTGAATCTTTCTTATATCTCATTCAATTCAAGTTGAGAATATCAAGTTAAAATAGGAATAAAGCTGATTTCTTTAATTAATTTATTAGTTACTGCTTCTTTTGAAATTGGTTCCAAAGTCATAGATTATTTTTCTTTATCTAATTTAACTGGAAGTTCAGATTGTATATAATTATTATATTTGTCATTATCACAAGAAATTAGATAGTCTTGACAGAGTTTCATATTAATATAATTTAAATAAGTAAGTTGTTATCTTTGATTAGGACTAAGTTATTGATAAATATATAAAATATCTTAGTAACAGAAACTTCTACAGAATTCTCATAAATAATTTTATAAACAAAATCATTTTCATATATAAAGTAAGATAGAATTGCTTTGCTAATTTCATCATATTTATCATAAACTTCTAATAATATTTCTCATTCTCTAAGCTTGTTAATTATTTTGATATTCTTTCTCCAT
>CAJVPS010002105.1:0-13231 GCA_910591765.1 Ambispora leptoticha | reverse complement strand
AGGCTCAATTACAACCCCGTAAAACTTGATTATATTCTCTGTCCCTTTTAATTTAAGACTATCATGAGTCACTTCACCAACTTTAATTCGTTGAATGTAACTTGGACATTATTGTATCTTACACATTGTACCGCTTTCTTGTTGTAGTTGCTGATATCTTTAAAGTGTTGGATATTGAGAACTGCGTCTTTGATTATTTTATCAAGAATGATATTTCTTTTCTCTGAGAAGATTTATTCAGAGTAGCGACAGTTCTTACTCCTAAAATCTTAGGTTTTGTGTTTGAATTGAGACCTTTGTTTTTCTGTATATCAACTTCATCTCCTTTATCCGCCTCATGTTCAGCTTCATTACTTCTTTTAGAAGAATGTCTTTGTAGACAAATTAACCTATAAGCTAAAGCAAGGTACATGTTATAACTGTGATAAACCAGGTCACTTTGCAAAGCATTATTATTCAAAATCAAGGCAAAGATTGCAAATATAGAAGATAAGCAAGAAGAGTCTTTGTAATCATATAAAAGAGTAGAATTTGCATATTTAGAAGACAACCATGAAAGATTATTAAAATTCAATGACCAAGTTAATGGCAAATCAGCATGAGTTTTGCTAGATAATGATATATCAAGAAACTTCATTGATGAGAAATTTGTGTAGAAAAACAAAGTCAAATTACAGAAAATTATGCCAGTAACTGTAGAACTCACAGATAGCAAAAAAATTAATGTTATCACCATGATAAAGATTGATAAACTAAAGTTAGATATATATAGAATGCACAAGATAGATGCATAAGTGTTAAAGTTACAAAGATATAATCTTATTCTAGGTAAATCTTGGCTATTTCATGCCAATTCAATCATAGATTAGAAAAATAATACCATAATTTTTACCTATGATTCCAAGATAATTAAAGTTCAAGCTAATAATGAAATTAAGTCAGACTTCAGTTACAATTCAATCTATATATCAAGATAACAGATTGCCAATTTGCCAGTAGATGTAGAACTCTTTACTATATATCTTAATAATGCTGAAGATAAAGAAGAAATAAAAGAAAAATTATTTTCATCTGAAGTATTAAAAATTAATCAAATCAACTATCAACCAAAAGAGCAATTAATTATAAAATTGATTTTATTTCAGAATCTAAATTATTATTCAAATCTATTTAAGACTTTCTTTTACAGAAATAGATAAGTTCAAGAAATAATTAGCTAATATAATTCAAAAAAATTTTATTTATCTAAGTATCTCATTCTTTGAAGTATCAGTTCTTTTTGTATATAAAAAGAAAAATATCTTAAAATTATATATTAACTATAGAGTTTTAAATAAAATTACTATCAAGAATTATTACTTACTATTCAGAGTTGATAAGTTGATGAATAGACTTATAAATTCAAAATATTTTTCAAAACTAGATTTATATTTTGAATATTATCAGATTTGCATTACAAAAGAAGACATACAAGATAATATTTAGAACTCATTATAAATATTATGAGTTTTTAATCTTATCTTTTAATCTTATTAATATACTAGCAATTTTTATAATACTAATAAATAATATATTTCATAATTATCTTGATAAATTTGTAATCATATATCTAGATAATATCTTGATATATAATAAGATAAAGAAAAAATATATATAATATCTTCAGACAGTACTTGAAATACTTTATAAATATAAATTATATGCTAAATAGAAGAAATATGATATAATTCAATAATATATAGAATATCTTGAATATTTTATATTAGTAGATAGAATTTCTATTAATCAAAAAAAAATAGCTGCAATTAGAAATTGGCCAGTATTAATTAATATATCAGAATTTTGCTCTTTTCTAAAACTTGCAAATTATTATAAAAAATTTATAAAAGAATTTTTAGCAATAGTATTATTACTTATAATACTTCTACATAAAGATATAGAGTATGAATGGTCTATCATAATGTAATAAGTATTTAATACTTTAAAATATTTAATCTTATTATCAGTTTTATTATTATTTGATTTTAAATTACTATTTACAGTCATTACAAATGCTTTAAATTTTGCTATAGAAGCTGTATTAAGTCAAAGTCAGGATAAAGATAATTAATCAATAACTTTTAAATCAAGAAAGTTATTACTAGTTGAACAAAACTATCTAATTTATGAAAAAGAATTACTTGTAATTATATATACTATCAGGCTTTGAAAATCATATCTTGAAGAATAAAAGTTCATAATTATTATAAATTATTTCTTTTTAAAATATATCAAGATATAATACAATCTTTTCAAGAGATAGGCTCACTAGTTAGAGACTTTACAAGCCAGTAATTTTGAAGTAAAATATAAATCTGGCAAAGATAATGTTGCAAATGTACTCTCTCATCAATTATACCTGATAAATATCTTAGTTATTATTATTAATTTAGTTAATTAAAAAGAGTTGATTAGAAAATATCAAGAAGATAAATACTTTGTAAAAATTTATAATATTTTAAAGAATTTTAATAATATTATATCCAAGTAATAAGTCAAGATAAAATACTTTAAGACTTGATATATTTGAAAAATATTAATTACTTAGTTATATCAGATGACAAGATATTAAAGATAAAAATATTATTTGAATTTTATAATACATTAATAGCAGAATATATTAAAATAAACAAGATATATACAGTCATATTTTAATAATTCTATTGATCAAAAATGAATAAAAGTATTTATAATATATCACTAATTATGAATTTATTAATATAATAAAAGTAGTAATTAGTAATCTTCAGGATTACTTTAGTTACTTGCCATTCCAAAATATAAATAAGAACATATTACTATAGATTTTATAGTTTAATTTCTAATTATCAAGTCTGAATATGATGTAATAGTTATATTTATAGACAAATTATCAAAAAAAATATACTTTATATCAATAACTATAATAACAATAATATTTGATATAGCCAAAATATTCTTTAAAAATATTTTCAAATTATAAAGTTTATCTATAATTATAATATCAGATAGAGATATTAAATTTATAAGTTACTTTTGAAAATCTTTTTTTAAATAACTTGGTACTAAATTAATAATGTTTACAATCTTTTATCCTCAATTAAATAGTTAGATAAAAAGACTTAACAGAATATTAGAAAATATATTAAGAATTTATATAACCTATCAATAAAACAGATAGGATAAAAATCTAGCTACAACAAAATTTGTTTATATAATAGCAAAAATAATTCAATTAATTATATATTCTTTTAAGTTAGATTATGAATAAATATCTTATACATTAATTAATATTTTATTATAATAAAATAATATTGCAGTATCTTAAGATTTTATAGAATATTAAAATATTATAATAAAAATAATCAAAAATCTATTACTAGAAGTATAAGATAAATAAAGTAAATACATAAATTAGTATAAAATATTTAAAGAATTTAATATTAGAGATAAAGTTCTTTTCTCTACTTATAATATAGAAACTTCATTTAATAAATAAAAGATAATTAAAAAACTTATATTAAAATTTATTGAATTTTTTGAAATTATTAGTAAATATCTTTTGCTACTTATAAAATATAATTATCATATAATATGAAATTATACATAGTATTTTATATATAATTTTTAAAGAAATATAATTCAAATAATAAATTCAATAGATATCAATTATTATTAGTAATCATCATATCAGATAATGAAGAAGAATATAAGATAAAAAATATTCTTGACAAAAGAATTTATTATCACAAATTTTAATATCTTGTTAAATATTATTTTTTTTATAATATAATATAAAAATCTCTTAAAAACTTAAAAAATATCATGAAGAAGATTAATACCTTTGAAAAATTGTATACTTAAATATAATAAAAATATTATACTTTAAGTAGAAGAATATATAATAATTTTGATTAGATTATCTTTCTTTAGTTTAGATCTTCATTTTATACTATTTATATAATAGATCAGCTTTGTATTATATTTTTAAGAAGATTAATTTCACTTTGGATATATAGATAATTATCTATATATTTAATATATTAAATTTAACATATTGTTATACAAATAATTACCATATATATTACAATTATTAATTTAGATTAAAAATATTTTTAATTATACATATATTTAATATTTTTTTATTATTTTTATTCATTTTTTAATTATTATTATTTATATTTAATTTATTATATTTATAATTATTATTATTTATTAAATTATAATTAGTTATTCTCTGAAAATATAAATTAAGTTTATTAATTATATTTAACTTATATATATTTTAAAAATAGAATTATTATTAATTTATTTTAATTTTTTATTTATTTCTTTTCTTATAAATAAGATCCATCTGTTTTATACTTTTAATCTCAGATTTGAATACTTTTAAATAATAAAAATAATTATAAATTATAAAATTAAAACTATTTATATCATATTTTATCTTGTTTATAACCATTAACAAAATAATCTTACAACTTTGCTCTAATCATTAATAGTCTAATAATGATATTTTTTCACAAATTTTAAATATTAACTTTGATATATTTTTTTGAGATATAATTTTTTTTGCTTAATTTATGAAGAAAGATTATTATAATATAAAGTTTATTTTATTATACTTGTATTAATATCAATTTTATTATTAGTTTTTAATTTTTTTTGAATAAATATTACAGTAGAAAAACTACTATTCAAAATTAAATATATAATATTTTATTCATCATATTCAATAAAAATTCTAGAATGATCTGGTTTTGATAAATCTTTAAAAATATTATGAGTATTTTTTTTTGCTTTATTCTTATAATAGAGAATTGGAAAATATTTTCATGATTTATAATATAATAAGAAGAATATTCTTCTTTAAAAAGAGTATAAATTTGAGACAGAAATATATGCTATAATAATTTTAATTATATAAGATAAAAGAGTGAATTCATAAGTGTATTTTATTTATAGAAGATATATTTTATTTTATTATGTATTTTTATTCATTTATATATTTATTTTGAGAAGAAAAATAATCAAAAAAAATGTATTATCAGTTTGATATAATAAAGTCTAAGTTAAGCAAAATGATAATATATTTATTTTTTAAATTATATATATTATTTATTTATACTTTTAACTATATATGAGTTAAGTTTCATTTATCTGTGATATCTACATTGCTAAAAATTTCATGATTCATTTTTTCATTCTAGTGATGCATTACTTTTGAGTATTACTGTATAAAGAGTAAAATAAATAAAGAAAGAATAAAATAAATCAAAGAAATATAAAGATTAACTTAATAAAATCACTAGTAATTAATATAATTCAAGATTTAAGTTAATTAAATAGTAAAGCTATTATTAATCAAAAAAAGCTATAATTAATAAAAGATAAAAACTAAAATATAAAAATTAAATAACTAAATAAAAATAGATATGATTTATAGTAAAGATCTTTTACTCTCAAAAATAATAAACCAAATAAAACAAAAGTATAGCTTTATTTATAATAGAGATCTTTTACTCTTAAAAATAATATCAAAATCAAAAATTAATATAATATTATAATTCAAAATCAAAATTAATTTTATATAGTCAAAGAAATAAAATCAAATAAGAGAAAGGATACTAGTATAATTAGAAAAAAATCTTGTAAAAAGATTATTATTATTATTATAATAATAAGTTTTTTAATTATATTTTCTAAATAATTCAATTTAAAATTATTTATTTTAAGTTAGAATAGCAAGTTTTTTTATATATTTTTCAAATACATAAATTATTATAATATTACTAGCTAATATTATCTAAATATATATATTATAATTAAAGTATTATAGTATAAATACTAATATTTAGAAACATATATATTGAAGGATATTAAAGAATATCAAAGAATATTAAAGAATATGAAAAGATATTAAAGGATATGAAAAGATGTTGAAAGATATAAAAAGATATTGAAAGATACAGAAAAATATTAAAAGATATGAAAAGATATTTGTCATTAATATTTTAAATATAATTATTTCATTAAAACTAAAAATAATCTTTTACTATACTATTCTATTATATACAGTATATAAATATCATATTATAAGTAATTTAAAAATATAAATCTTGAATAAATATAAAATATAATATTTAAAAATAGAAATATGATAATTAATATAATAATAAAAATAAATATATAATATAAAAATAGGAATATTTATAAAATAAATAAGAATTATAAAAAAATATGATTTTATATAATCAAGAAAAAATTATAAAATTAAGAAATTTTATATTATTATACTAATAATATCATAAAAAATATAATCAAAACTATAAAAAATATTAAAGAAACTGATTTGAATTCTTTAAAACAAATCTATTATCAAATTCAAGCTCAACTAACTGATAAATAGTGCTCTTTCTAAGATTTTACAAGATCTAATCAGTAGATTAGATTATGTAAAATCTAATAGAAGATATAATAATCAGAATAATAATAATAATTAATAATAAAATTAATTAAGAAACAAATTCAATATTATTTATTATAGTTATAAAGAAAAAGAATATATTAATAGAATATATTTAATAGTCTTTCAATCTGAAAATCAGTAATTTAATAATCAAAATATCTTTCAAAATTGGAATAACTAAAATTAAAATAATAATAGTAATAATAATAATCAGCAAAATCAGAATATTCAAAATAATAATTAGCAATCTAATATTTCTTAAATCTGAATATTACTTCTTTTTTGACCCAAATTCAGAATTTAATAGCAGTTTTACAAGCATCTGCTAGAGATTTTTCAAGTAATTTATTAACTTAATCCAGTTTTTCTTTACTAAAAATTCATAATTATCTTGCTAAAGAAAGAAGAAAAAAATAAAAGAAAGAAAGAATTCATCTTTTAATTCTTATAAAGAAAGCTAAAATTTATGATATACTTAAAGATTTGGCATCTTAAAAAGTCAATATTATCATTATCCAACTTATCAAGATCTTGTCTAAATAAAAAATTCAAATATTAAAGGAATGAGAAAGAAATTACAAAAGAAACTCAAATAAAAGTAATATTTATTTAAAAGATTAAAATAATCTTAGTCTAATATAAAATTAAGATTGGCAAGATTCCTGTAAATTTAATTATAAATATTGGAATATTAGAATATATTATCAGTTATAAATTTCTTAAATAACTTAGAATGAAAATTTAATGAAAATCTAATATTAATAGAAATTCTAAGTAATCACTTAGAGTAATTAATAACTTCTTTATTACTATTAATAGAATTATAATTTTAGCAAAAGTAGATATTACAGAAGCTTAAATCTATAATTTTTAGTAGAAATAGATTGGTTAAATAAAATTAATACTAAAATTAATCTTAAGAAAAATATTATGATCTTTGATTGAAATGAAAAAGAAGAAAAAGTATCAACTAAATTTATTTATGAATAATAAAATATATAACCAGAAGATAGTAATAATAACTTTGAAATATTCTCTAGTAAAAATACTAATAATAAGTTCAAAATTAAAAATCAAGACTTAAAAGATTATAATTTTTTTTGTTAAATATCTGATAAATCTTGAACTCAAATTCATATATCAACTAAATAATTTAATAATATAGATTTTGAAAAAGTTTCTTATCTTATAGTAAACTTGATTTCAAAAATGAGAAATATTAAAATTTTTGAATAAGAAATATAAGTTAAGAATACTACTCTTACCTGAGAAGAATATTCAAAATTGGAAGAAAAATTTTAATAAACTTATTATCAAAATTCTTAATAGACTTTTAATTAGAAAGAATTTATTACAGAATATTAATATTATTATAAAATACCAACTCTCTTCCAAATATGAATACTTACAATACTTTAATAACTTACTTATCTGGATCAATATTAAAATGAATATATCAAATAAATTTTCAATAATTTTATCTCAAAATAAAACTAAAAACTAAAAGATAAAAGTAGAATATACCTGAGAATCAGAAAAAATCTATATTACAGAAGAGAAATTCTTTATCAGAAGTAAAATTCTAAAGAAATTAAAAATAAAAAGCAGAATAGTTAAGTATTTATGTTATAAATTCTTTATAAATAATAAAACTATTTCAGAAGCTCAAAATAGAAATAAAACTGATAAATAATATTATACTAATTATTTTACTTAATAATAACTCAACTTATCTGCTTGTGATTATTATGGACTTTGAAATAAAATTAGATACTTTCTTGAAATAATCTGAAGATATAATAAAATAAATATTTCTGTAACTATACTGAATAATGTGTATATATATTTAATTATAATAATTAATAAAAAAATGATATTATTAGAAAACTGAGAAATAGTAATCTATTAAATATCTATTAATAATGCAATGAAATTAGAAAAGTTATACTTATTTAATATATTACTAATTATAATAAAGAAAAAAAAATATAATATATTACTTATGATAATTTTGAAAAAGTATCAGTTCAAGAAATCTTTTTAACTATCTATTAATAATTATCTCCCTCTTAAAGAAAATAACTTATTCAATTAAAATATATTAATATTAAATTCTATAATAAATATTTAATTTCTTGTGATTCTGATACTTGTGATCACTAAAAGAAAAATATTTAGAATTAGAAAAGAAGAGAAAGCTAAAGATAGTAATTATAATTCTATTAAAGAAATCTTAAATAAATATTATATAGCATCTGAAAAAAAATAAAAATAAAGTAGAAGAAGAAGAAAAATTCAAAGAATAATTAATAAATTTGATAATCAAAATTTATAATAATAAAGAAAAAGAAAAAATATTTGAATTAATTTATGAATATAATACAGATTTTGATCTTAGATATTCTAAAGAAGAAATAATCCTAATTTTACTTTATTAAATAATTATAATTAATCTTTATCTGATAATTAAAATTTCTATAGAAACTGTTTGTCAGTTAATATCTTGATTATTACTAATCAAGAAAGAAATAGAAATTAAAGGAGAAACTATTAATGCTAAATATACTGAAAATATTAGAATTCTTTTATATAATAATTCAAATAAATCTTATAAAATTCAATCTAATAAATAAATTACTCAAGCAGTCTTCTTACAACTTGCCCTAATTAAAAAATGAAATCTGTAGATACTAGAGAAGAATTAAAAGAATTCTTATAGAATTCAAGAATTTGAATTAATTAGAAAGAATAAAATAGAAGTATATTTTTTAGATAAAGAAGAAATCAAAAAAATAATTAAATAAAGAGAATTAACTATTAAATAACAGAATACTCTTCATAATTTATTATAAGTTTACAAAAATATTTTTGTCTTTAATCTAAATAAACTTGAATGAATTAATATTATTTGATACTTAATTGATACTAAAAATGAAAAGTCTATCTATTAAAAGACTTATAAAATAACTATTCCTGATCAAGAATTTATTTGTGATAAAATCCAATAAATTTTAGATGCAGATATTATTCAGAAATCTAATAGTTCCTGAATCTTATTAATTATAATAATAATAAAGAAAAATAATAAGAAATAATTTTGTATTGATTACAAAAAACTTAATATTCTTACTAAAAAAATGCTTATTCTTTATCATAAATAGATGAAATAATAAATAATCTTGAAGATACAAAATAGTTTTCATTTATGGATCTTATCTTTGATTACTAACAAATCAAAATAAAATTATTTAGTAGAGAAAAAATAGTATTTATTTCAAAAAAAGAATTATATAAATTCAAAGTTATATCTTTTGAACTTTATAATATATCAGTAATTTTTCAACAAGCTATGAATAGTATACTTAGAGGTTATAATTAAAAATTTGTTATAATCTATATTAATGATATAAACATATATTCAAAAATTTGAAAAGAATATTTATCACACTTACAAAAAGTTTTTCAATAAATTAGAGAAGCTAGATTAAAACTCAATTTAGAAAAATATAATTTTACTTGGGATAACTTACTCTTTCTAGAATATATCATTATTCAAGATGGAATTTTATCTGATTTCTTAATTATTCAATGAATTTAAAAGTTTTCTACTTTAACAAATATCAAAAAGCTTAGATTATTCTTAGGATTAGCTGGATATTACAGAAAATTTATTAAAAAATTCTCATAAATAACAATATTACTATCTAAACTTTTGAAGAATAATATTATTTTTATTTGAACTGTAGATTAAGAAAATGTATTTTAGATTTTGAAAGAAAAACTTATCTCTGTTTCAATCTTAATTTATCATAACTTTACAAAAAAATTTTATCTTTATATTAATATTTCTGACTCTAAACTTGATATAGTATTATCTTAGAAAGATAATAAAGAAAGTGAATAAGTAATAGCTTATACTAGTATTTTCTTAAAATTAGTAGAAAAGAATTATAGTATTACTGAAAAAGAAGCTTTGACTATAATTTAGGCTATTAGACAATTTCAATATTATCTTGTTGAATTTTTCTTTGAAATTATTACTAACTATAATACTCTTTAATAACTATTTACTAAATAAGTTAATTCTGACTCCCAAATTTCAAGATGAATAATAATTATAACAAAATATAACTTTATTATTATTTATAAGGCTGAAAAAACTAATCAAAATACAGATACTCTCTCAAGAATATATTCACAAAAGTAAAATACAAAATCTATTTAATTAATAAAATATTTGAAATAACTTTTACAGAATAACTAATTAAACAGATTATCCAAATCTAATTAATTTAACATAATAGATTTAATTATTTATTATAACTTAATAAGATACTTAGAAAATAAAAGTTAGTATATAAAATATACTGAAGAGAAATAAAAGAAAATTTGTTAATAATCAAAATACTTTTAAATAATTAATAAAATATTTTATAAAAAGAATAGAAGAAAAAAATTTATTATATCACTTTAAATACTAAAAGAAAATGAAATTGAAATAGTAATAACTAGTATATATTCAGATTTACTTGCTAAATAATTTGAATTTGATAAAACTTATTAATAAATAATTATTAGATATTGGTAAAATAGAATAGAATGGGAATAAAAATAAAAAATTTTATTAGATCTTGTGAAACTTATTAAAAAACTGATAAATAAACTACAAAATATTTCTATATCCTATTAAAGTTAGATAGTCTTTTGATAGAATTATAATTAATTTAGTTAGAGTTTGCAAAGCAACTAAGAAAAGAAATCAATATATTACTATAATAATAGATTTACTTATTAAATAATCTAAAGCAAAAGTAATTCTAAATAAAGAAGCTAGTATAATTACCAAATTTATTTTCAAAAAAATAATTTGTAAATAGAAATATCTAAAAAGAATTATAATTTAATTAAAAAACTGAATTTATAACTCAAGTAATTAAAGAACTTATCACTTTATTTGAAATTAAACATATTATATTATTTATAAACTAATAGAATAGTAAAATAATTTAATAAAATCTTATATAGAATACTTTAGAAATATTATATTATATTAGGTAAATAATAGAATATATATATACTATTAGTATTATTTATATATAGAATATTTTGAAATAATATTATCAAATATAAATCTTTCTTCTTGATCTATAAAAAAAATATTTAATTATCTATTAATTTGAAATATTTATTACTAATAGAAGATAATAAAAATAAAAAAGATAAAATATTAGACTAAATCTTCTCTTTAATTCATCATTTATTAGATAATATTAATATAGTACAAAATTGAATTAAAAGATAGTAATAACAAATAAAAAAAATATAACTCAAAATTATAAAGAATCACATAATTTGAAATTAATAATAAAGTTTTAATATATAATATAAAGTAATATATTACTTATGAAAATAAATTTTAGTTATAATAGAGTATAGAATAGTTCTATATTCATGAAATTCTTGATAATGAAGCTTATAAACTGTAAAATTAATATAATCAACTATTATACAAAACTTTTAATAGTATTTAACTGAAAAATTATTATAGTAGAAATAACTACTTCAAGCCAAGAATAATTATTGAATATATAAAAATATCAATAATAGAAAAAGAAAACAAAAATTAGATTTTTAGTCTTATGATATTTATTTATTTATCTCTTAATTTTATATAAACTTTATTTAGTCATATATATATATATGTATATACTAATCTATTATTAAAAATTTTATTTTATAAATATAGAACTTTTACTTTAAAATTTTCTTTAAATTTTTATTATTTTTTATTATTAATACTCTTAATATTTAGCTTAATATCTTGTTAGTATTTTATTTTTTAAAGATGAATACTCTTTTTAATAATTTTGATTTTATATAAAATATTCTTGTTCTTTATTAATAATTAAAAGATAATGAATTTAATAGAACTCTATAAATTAATAAAGATTAGTTAATACTTGAAGATAGTAATTAGAAAGTTATTTATAATCTTATTACTAGAAGATAACTTAACTTTAGTATAATTTTAGAGATATCTCAAGAATCAGAATTAATTATAAAAGAAATTTTAGTTTAAATAAAAGAATTATAAAATGAATTAAAAATGAAATAATTTATAAATATTATTAATACTAAGATTTCAAGAATAGTAATTATAGCAAATATTATTAATTTCAATCTGATCAAGACTGAAAGATAAAAGTTCAAACTATTTTTAATAATCTCTTTGAAAATTATAATAATTGATTTAATAAATTATAATTTATTAGATATTATTATTTTGAATAATTATTGAAAGAAATATCAAGATAATACTCTAGAAAATTAATGAAATTATAAAGAGAATTAGTTCAATTCAAAAAAATAACTTTGATCAAAAGATATTTTCTTCTTGAAAAATGAATTTATTAGTTATTATCAAAATATAAAATTAAAAAGACTTGTAACAATTTTGATTGGGTTATCTTCTTTTAGATCTCTTTTAGCTAAGATCTTTATTTTGCGCTATCTGTATAACAGATTAGTTTTTTATTACATTTTTAAGAAGATCATTTTCACTCTGGATATACAGATGATCATTATATATTAAATACTTCTAGATTTAGCACATTGTTACTCAGATAATTATCATGTGTATTACAATTACAAATTTAGATTATTAATGTTTTAATTACATTATTATTAATTATTTCTTTATATTTTTATTCATTCTTCTTCTTATATATTTATATTATTATTTAT